>APFE030278865.1:39855-63714 GCA_000404065.3 Pinus taeda
CTCCTGGAGATCAAGCAAACAATCAGTTCTAGCATATTCCACAACAGAAGCAAAATACGTGGCAGCAGCTAAAGCAACAAAAGAAATTGTGTGGCTCAGGAAAATTCTTGAAGATTTGCAGGTAAAACAAGTACAATCAACTCCACTCATGATTGACAACACCTCTGCAGTAAAGTTGGCCAAGAACCCAAAGTTCCATGATCGTACAAAGCACATCAATACTAAATATCATCTGATCCGACATCATGTTGAGACCAAAACAATCCATCTCTGTCATTGTTCCACAAATGAGAAAATTGCAGGCATCTTCACCAAAGCGCTTGGAAGAGAAAAGCTTGAAAGATTCAGAACGATGCTTGGACTCACCAACATCCCTTCAGATTAAGGGGGGGAATGTTGACATCTAATCCTCAGCGATTGGGAGAATTGAATGTGAATAGTCATCAAGAAGGTGAACTGAACGTTCACATTCATGTATATAATAGATAGCTACCTAATGGAATAAATGAATCATTTTTTTTGGAGTTACTCCTCGCCTGACAGATACAGATGAAAAATATGACAGATGCAGAGCAGACTGAAATAGAGAAGATGCATAATTATACAAACTATCAGATTGTTTGTATGCTGCAGAATATAGATGATATAGCCAAAGATGTGCTAGAAATTAAAGAACATATAAAGAAAATGCACATTGGTTATAATGAATGTTTGGAAATCCAGAATGAGCACAAACAAAAATTGAATGATGTCAATTCCAACATGGGAATAATCTCCAAATCCCTTGAACACTTGAGAGATTCACTACCACATCCTACTTCTCCACCTCATTATAGGGAAGTAGATCTTTCAAGTTCAAAGTTAAGGTTTTCTTCTAGTATAGAGGAACCAAAAGATGGTCTTAGAAGTATTTTGTTAAAAAACATTGATAATATAGATACTGCTAAGATTGAAAAAGTAAGAAAAGGAATAATGATAGCCAGAGAGAAAACAGATCTAATGAGAAATAGGCTAACCACTTTTCCTACTGTTGAAAGCTTGAAATTACCAAAGTGCTACGTCAGCCTCAAAAGATTTATGGAAAATGGCCAACCATCTGCTCCAAAAATTTTGGCCATGTTTGGTGATACCTCTAATTCTAGAGACCACACTCAAGGAGAAACTAGTTCTAAAAGGGATAGAGGTGATACATTCACATTCTCACATAAAGGAAAGAAGGGTGACTGGGATACTTTTGCACATGGCGCATTAGCTGATAGTCCCTTTTCTAGATTTAAAGACAATTTGGAAAGTGTCCCTGCCAAATTTGAAAATCCATCAGCTAAAGGATTTGGTAATACACTTTTAGTAAATATTGATTCCATGAAAGGTGAAGATTTCATAAAAGTCTTGCATAATGTCCATGCTTGGGCATTACAGAGAAAAGCTGAAACTAAAGCACCATGGTCAGATATAGTTACACAAATTGTTTGGTCTTTTACTGGCATTTTAAAACAATGGTGGGAAAAGTTGTCTGAAGAAGAAATGAACAATATTATTGAACATCCAACAGATCCCCTGAGAGCTATTTTTGATGCATTAAAACATGAATTTGTAGGGGTTGTGCCAGAGAATTCAGCACATCACGACCAACTTTTTTTATCTCAAAGGTTGTGTAACATAGATTATCTGCATGATTATTATTGTGTTATGCAAAAACTCCTTTATCAAGCAGCAAATCCTCACAATGTTGCTTATCTAAGGTATTGCATAGCTTCAATGCCACGGAAAATCCCAGATTTGATTAACCAGTATATTGAGACCAACAAAGTACAAATTGAAAATTCTTCATTTGCTGCAGTACATCAGATGATAGTTTCTATTCTTCAAAGAGAATGTGCATCAGAAAAAGCTAAAAAGAATTTTAAAAAGCAAATGCATTTCAGTACAAAGTTGTGTAATAATTTTGTAGAGACTTATGATTTTGGAAGTAGTAGCAAATCTAAAAAGAGAGTGCCAAAAGTTTCATGCTCATGCAAGACAAATAAGTATATTCCACGGAAAAAATACTATCCTTCTAAGTTTTCCAAAAAGAAGAGGAAAATATTTAGGAAAAGAGCAAAGCCTTCTAAAAGAGTAACATGTTTTATATGTGGGAAAAAAGGCCATTATGCAAATACATGCAAAGAGAAAAAGAACAAGAAAAAGTTGAAGGTTATGGATGTTTTCACTACAATCCATAATCCAGAAAATTGGGATCTCATATCCCACTCAGATGGAGAATATTTTAAAATATCCAATGATTCTTCTGCTTCAGACATTGATGATTTACTTAATATCAGCAAAATAAGGTTGGAATATGATTCCTCTGACTCTGATGAAACTTTTATTGCTGACATTAAAATGTTTTGCTTCAATAAAGCAGATAATTTGCAGAAACAGATTAATGACATGAAGACACAACTAGCCCAGCTTGCACCATCCCAGTTAACAACCAGGAGAAGATTGAAAGAAAAGCTGGAGAGTTTAGAAAAACAATTACCTTCCAAAAGGGTCACTGAGGATGAGCATTTCGGAGCAAGAAAGTTTGATTCAATGTTCAAACCATTGAGTTTTATAGAAGCTTCTCAAGATACATGTATGGATGAAATCAATACTCTCCAGAGAAAAATTAGCAGTTTGGAATCATCTATTAATTTAACAAGATCAGAAATGTTGCAATTATTAGCTAAATTTCAAAATCTTATTTCTGAATATGATGATGCTAATTCCAAACTGGCGAGAATTCTGATGAAGGATATTCCAGAAGAAATGCCCATGAAATCTAAGGAAGTAGATTTAGTAAACATCATGGGAATAGGAGATAAATTGGTAATCCCTCTGAAAATAAAAGTGCCAAACGTAAAGGAATACACTTTAGATGCACAAATTGATTATGGAGATATGTGCAGTTGCTGCAAGTTTGGTGCAATTCCTTCTTATTATTGGTAGCCTACCAAACTGTCCTTCAGAGCTGTAAATAAAGAATTAATGGAGATTAACTATATATCTCCTTATTTTCCAGTTTATTTGAATCATGTACAGACTTATGTTACATTGTACGGTTTTGATACAAGCTAAGATGTCTTGTTAGGACAAGATTTTTTGGAAATATTCCTCCCAGTTACCTTTGGAAAAGACTCTGTTACATTTACTACTAATGAGGGACCTGTTATGATTCCTGCAAAGAATGAGTACCAGCTTAAGGTCAAGCCTAGTGAAGAAGATAATTTGCAAGACACTATGCAGAATCTTACAAAAATTCAAAAAATTGTCAAGAATGCAGAAATACACGGGCAAAAGGCATTGCAGGTGATCTCAGATAAGCTACACCAAGATTGCACAACAAGCAGGCTAGATGCTTTCTGGACCAAGGAAAAATATTTTGTAGCATTACCTTATAAAGAAGGGTATGTTCCTTTAGCACAAAAAGCAAGTGCTAACCATATGTCGCCTACTAAACAAGCCTTGTGCAAACAAGAAATTCAACAACTGCTTGAAAAAAATTTGATTGAACCTTGCAAAAGCCCATGGGCCTGTCCAGCTTTCTATGTCAACAAACATAGTGAGCAAAAATGTGGCAAGAAGAGGTTGGTAATTAATTACAAAATATTGAATGAGGCTCTCATGCCTATCAGGTATCCTCTTCCCAATAAAGAATTATTGCTTGCTAAAATCGCTAATGCCAATGTTTTCAGTAAATTTGATCTTAAAAGTGTGTTTTGGCAAATTGGCATTATTCCATAAGATAGGTGTAAAACTGCCTTCACGGTTCCCCATGGCCAATACCAATGGACAGTCATGCCATTTGGATTAAAAAATGCTCCGTCTGAATTTCAAAAAAGGATGGAAGATATTTTTGGAGGGGTAGAGTATGTAATTGTATATATTAATGATTTGCTTGTGTTCAGCAAGGATGTAAATACTCACAAGATGCATTTAGAAAGTTTTTATGAAATGGTATACAAGCGTTGTTTAGTTCTATCTGACTCAGAAGAAAATTTTCAAATTGGAAAATTCAGAATAGATTATCTAGGATTTCATATAGAACAAGGTCACATCGAGCTTTAGCCTCATGTCCTTCTCCATATTTTAAAGTTCCTTGATATTCTCCTTGATGTAAAGATGCTTCAGAGATTTTTAGGTTGCTTGAATTATATCCGGCAGTTCTACGAAAAGCAATCTGAAGATACTAAGATTTTGCAGAAAAGACCGAGGAAAGAAAAAATCAGATGGTCCGATGAAATGACTACAGTAGTAAGGAACATAAAAAGCAAAATGAAAGAACTCCCTAAGTTAAGACTGCCTGTTACTAATCTCCCTTTCATTCTTGAAATAGATGCATCTGATCATACATGGGCTGCAACATTACTACAGAAACATGGAAAGAAGGAACTTGTTTGTGCTTATGCCTCTGGTACTTTTGATGACACAGAGGTCAAGTATCCATCATCCCACAAGGAAATACTTGCTATCAAAAGGGGAATCCAAAGATTCAGATTGTTCTTGAAGAGTGTCAGGTTTTTGGTTAGAACTGATCTGAAGCACATGCAAGGTATTTTTTCAAACAAAAAATTGTTAGAACAAGGAAATACCAGGATTCTAAGATGGGCTCTCTGGCTAGAAGGATTTGATTTTGACATCGTCTATAAATCAGGAGATGAAAACTACTTAGCAGACATATTGACAAGGGAAGGAGCTCCAGAAATCAAAGACATCAAGATGTTCAGACCCCTGTACAAAGGAGAAAGTTCTTCGAGTAAAAATCCAATCCAGTCTAGTGTCTGTCAGTCAAAAATTTGTTCAATCTCGATCTGCAGTCAGTGTAAATATGAATTTTGTTGGGACTGTTTTGTTTTAAGAGTCAAATCATCACCAATAGAAGTCATCCAAATTATTTTGCAGAAGTGGTTTGATTCAGAGTCTGGTATGATAGCCTATAATAGTGAGTTACCTTATAGAGATAGGCCATGACAAGTCTATTATTCACTATCTAGAGGACCAGTTCCTATCTATTTTGGTTTTGTCCAACATATAGACTAGACATGGCAAGATTATTTCTCCATCCATCAGAGGGCCAGAATACATGGTTATGTTAGTGTCATTGCATATGCAACACAGTTATATAGTGGTAATAACTGGTGGAGTCCCTGGTTTAAGTTGTTTATGTTTGAGTATATGCCTAGGAGTGAGCATATTTGTAATTTTAATTTCCAGGAAACCATTAACACTTTAATTTGGGAAATTCATATTGCTGCTCGATATGACTACACTGTAGAGTTTGAATTTCTTCATACTGAAACAGAAGTATTTCTACCAGATATTCAGCAAGATGAACCATCATTCAGTTTGAAGGTCAGCTTCCATGGAGAAATTTCTACAGATCCCAGGACGAGACCAACAAATGTATTCCATTTTCCATTTTTCTGTTGTTTTTTGGAAGTAGCACCTCCATGGCTTGACGATTCCTTGCCAAATGATATATTTGCTCCTAACATAGAACAACTATTAGAGATGGATGAAGTCGAAAGAGAATATATTGATGCAAAAGAATGGCAATATAATAGTGATTGGTGTATATGACCACTCATCAGATATCATGTAAATTTTTAGTTTTCGTGGGTTTTCTTTAAAATATCCACTTTGTAATTATAATAAGTCGATGTCCTAGATTCCGGCCATCTTGTCTATTGGTCATATTTTACTTTTTCGTGGGTTTTCTTTAAAAAATATCCACTGTGTAATTATTATGAGCCAATGTCCTAGATTCCGGCCATCATGTCTATTGTTCATATGATCTTGTCCGTGTCAGATTCGGTCCCCACATGGCACTGCCTTTAAGGGATGATATAACAAGTGGTAGTACCCACTTGCCCGAATCTTTTATTTAGCTCCTTACTGTTAGTCCTTTGGATATGATTTCCTACGTGACATTCATACCAAAAGGAGATTCCTCCTGTCACAGGTTTCCGGTAAACATTTCAAGTGGTTTACCTACTAAAAGACTATAAATACTAGAATTGAGAGGAGGAGGGGGCATTCAGAAATTGAGAGTCTTAGAGTCAAGTAGTTTGAGTTGAATTTTGCTCCTGCTCTGCATTTGTAGACATATTGTCTGATCTGCTTGCAACACGAGCCGAGTTCAAAGTCTTTAGGTGATTCGAGAAGCTTGCGCATCAGTGCTTGACACTGGTGTGAACCTAAAGTGGCCGGATCAGTATAGGAGTCTGTAAGTTTTGATCTTTTAGACTCAACCTGCTTGCATGCTAGGTAGCCTATAGATTTGTTATGCTTCTGCTAACTCATATCTACTAAATGCTGCAACAGTCCATCTGAGGAAAAAGATTTACTTTCTGTAAGTATATAATATATATATATATATCTGTGTGTGTGTGTGTGTGTGTATAATATATCACTTGTGAGATGAAGATTGAATATTTGAATGAATTTAAACTACTTAGATATACATATCAAGTTCTAAGTTCCTAAAGAATAAGTGGAGAAGATTTAAAATTTATAAATAAATTATCTAAAATTGAATATAAGTACAATATTATGGTAGATTGAATTAATATAACTACAATCTTTTCCAATTATTATATGCTAATTTGCATATGAAAATGATACTGATGGGTCTATATCAACCACATTTATTAATGTGGTTGTACTATTATTAACTATGGTCAACCACTATCATTCTATCTGACCATCCACTGTAGATTACTAGATTATTAATTTGTCATTAGTGTTATATTAAACACTTATTAATGTTATATTAATGTGTTAATAATGTCATATATGTCTTCATATTATATTGAGACACCTTGTATATATGATATATATATATATATATATATATACAAGGTGTCTTAATATAATGTGAGACATATTTTGACATTATTAACACATTAATATATGTATATATGTGTTAATAGTATATTAATGTCTTAATATATTATTAATAATATATTAAATATTAAGGGGGAGGGAGGAGCAATAGGGTTTCTTTTTGGCCCTGATAGAAAAATTGTTTCTTAGTTTGCTTGGGGCTCAACCTAACAACAAATAACCATGTAGAGTACCTAGAATTATGGAAAGGATTGAAGATGGCTAACAATCACAAAATTACTGGACTTTTAGTCTTTGGAGACTCCATGTTACTCCTCTCCCCTTACCTAGAGAATTTTTGGCTCCACCTTCCTATTTGGTCACTTGGATTTCTTCCATGTGTTTAAGAATTTGAATTTTGAGGCTGGCGTGTTGGCAAAAAAACGTGTGAGACTTGGCTAGCGAAGAATAGATTTGGATCATAGGTTTGGCATTGCACCAGTCCCTTGGTTATGTTAGGTTTTCTGTATGTATCCAGGATAATTGGTGTGTGGACACCCTCATCATTCTCCACTCTCCATATAAGTGTGGAATCCCAAAGTGTAAACATTCCTAATTTAAATGGAAAATAAGATATCAATTGCACTCATACATGAATGGTTGGATCTCTTCTTCCTTTAGGATTGGAAGGGACTCGTTTCTAGTGGCCCTTCCTTTTCTAGCCATGTTATTGCATGGCTCATCCCCAGTGTCTTAATGTAAACAACAAGTGGTAGATATCCTCATATGTTTTTCTTTACAAATGTCTTGTTTATGTATGCTACTCTTGGTGGGATTTGTTGTAAATGTCCTTTATCATGTTGGTAAGTGTATTGCAAAGGCATATGGAGTTAATTCAGTTGTCCTGGGAAATATCCCTGGCATCAATTTTATGTCCTGATGAGGTTTTGGAGATTGCTTTGGAATTTACGTTATAGTCTGGCTCGTGGCATGGTCTCAACTCGGGTTATATATTGAACCTCTTGGTCTCACATATTACCCAATAATTTCATGCAGGTATTGACATGGGGAGAGTATTCAACAAAGTGTTAAATAATTTGGTGTTGGGTTCGTTCTCAAAGATGGAAAATAATCTTGCTTCTTTGGAGAACTTTAATGCATGCATGGTGCTCGATAGGATTTTAGATATTTCTCAAGCACTATTGAATTCTATTTAGAAATTGGAAGACATGGTTGAAAGGAAACAACGCTCCTTTTAGATCATTTTGGAGGAAAAACTCTTTGTTATCAGTCTGATATGGATAATTATCTTGAAGCCTTACAGGAGGAGGTCCATTCCTTCTGTGTGTGCGTGTTTGAGTCAGAATTCATCAGTAATGTCAATGAACATTATGGGTTGTAGGTCTTGGTTCCAGAGATGTCATGGAAAGAAAGAGAACCCACCACTCTAGAGGGGTTGATGCTACTAATCAGGGTCATTGTTGAGTTTTGTGGTCTAGGAAGATGGGTGGTGTCTTGTAGGATGTGATCTGTTGTAGTATAATTATCTGACATTGTATGATAATATGAAAATTTTGATATATTCCATGGCTTTTCTACAGATTTTACAGTGGTCATATCTTTAGATTAAGAAGCATTTACAAACTCAATGTTAGTAAGAATTTTGTCTGGTCTGATAAAGCTAGAAATTTTGTATCAAACTATTTATGTAAGGTTTTTTGTCCTAGTTCCATATTTTATTAATATAAATACACTTACACACTCTATATATTAACAATTTTTATTTATATTTAATTATAACTATAATTATATTCATAATTAATTATATTTATTTAATTCAATCAATAAGTATAATTAGTATGCCCACGAGGCATAGAATAAACAATGGTGGGGTGTATTGTTAAGTCATTCCATGATCTGAAGGTCACCAGTTTGAAACTTTGTGGAAAAAAATTCAACCATGTTAAGGGTTGGTGTGTCTTAGGCCGGGTGCGATCCTTGTGTGAGTTGGATGGTTAATATTCCTCTTAGTCGCGGTTTCTCAAGCCAAAAGTTAAGCTTGCAGCCATCTAGGACTAGACAACTTGAATACAAAAAGCATATATATATATATATATATTATATATATATATATTTGAAGTGTTTCATTCAATTAAGAAAACAAAATATCACAGTGCCCTTAAAAACATATATGACCATGATGATGCATCCAACTTGACTAACTTATATTCACCTTGTTTTTATTATGCTAACTAAATAACTGGGATTAACTTCCATACTTGCAATCCCTTGTTTTAATGGGGTTGCAAACATCTAGGCATTCTAAAACTCTACAACTAAAATAAACTTCTAGAGCCTCTAGAAATTTTGAAATGCATTTAAATTGAACTGAAAACATAGTGGAATGCCCACTCGTCTCTATATCTGGCTAGAGGAGATGGAATGCCAATTTCTCACCAGTTGGTTAATTGGTCATGAAGCCTTAGATTTGAAGTGTAATATTACCTATAATAAACCCTACTTCACTATGATCATACAATATGTAAGCATAATATTATGCAGAGTAAGTATTTCAAAAAAGGATTTCAGTAAACCAGATTCAACCTCTAGTTATTTTCATTCAAGGGAAAAAAGGTTTTGTTATCCTATTACCTTTATCAAGCCAATGTTTGCATAAAAAGATGTATATTTAGAATGGTTATGATTATTATATATGGCGTGTCATTAATAACACATTAAACATACTTAAATATTTTTTTCATTAACCTTGAGTTACATTCCTTTATCAATGATTGGAAATTTTAACAGAATTTCGATAATGAATTAGGAAATATTAGATAGATTGGGGAATGTATTAACTAAAAAGTTAAAAGTAAAATACTAATTTGAAATATATTGGTGTTCACTAAATTCCATCATACGAAATAAAATAACCTCCGGTTACCTGTTTGACATTTCTAGCTCGATCTTCAGTTTGACTATGGATATTCAAAAACTAGAAAATATAGGAAAATATTTTTCTTGCATATGTTCTAAGGTTATCTAAAAGTTTTTGAATTATTATTATAGACACCATAGCAACATGTCCATTCCATGGAGGTTGGGGTGAAACAATACAATTTATGTTGAGCAAAGAACAACTATAACATCAGACAATGGATTCATTTCCACCAAGGTGAGGGACATTTTAGAAATAATATGTATAATAAATTATCACAAAATAAACCTATATGTTGTCGAGCTTTTAAGAATCATACTCTACCTGATGATGCGAAACAAATTTGCTTCCTAATATCATGCCACATAAAAAAGAATTCTTAGAGTAAGAGTACCATGCCACATAAAAATACAAGTGTGGCATGTAATCAAATTTAACCTAAGGTAATAGCAATGTCTGCACATATTAAATGAAATTTAACCTAAGAAATTGAGCAACAAGAATACCATGCCACATACAAATACAAGTGCGGCATGTGTTGGCATTATGGTGTGCATGGTTCCAACTAGCTGATGTTGGCATTGGTTCATGATGCTAACTAGCTCATGTTGGCATTAATGTCAACCCTATGTAGTTTAGCTTATTCTTGGGTGCCTTCACTGTAGCATGGTTGCAACTGGGGGAGTTTACATTGAGTTGATTGTGTTGGAATTGATGTTAACCTTATGAGGTCATGCACTTATGTCAACCAATGATGATGTAGATTATTGATGTAGTACTTTGTTCATGTTAGGATGTGTTGGAATTGATATTGATCCTATGATGGCATACTTGATGACTTTTTCCAATGTGTTGGCATTATGTTGATGATGGAGATGTGCTACATTGTATTGAAAGTTTGTTAGAGGTGTTGCATCTTGTGTAGATGTTTGTGGAGAGTAGAGGACTTGTTGATAGTTTTTTCAACCCTATGTTTGTTGGCCTTTTAGGTCGATTTTGAAGTGATACTTGGGAGACTCTTGTCATGGTTATTAGAAGATTTTCATGGGTTTTCATAGGTTCTACAACGTTAGGAGATGCCCTCCCAAGTAGATAAAAAAGTCCTGGAAGTTTGGAGTTGATTATCGATGCAAGACCGGGGCTACAAAACTCTTGAGAAAACTCTATTTTGAGAGGAATATATAGGCCTTATGAATCAAACCTGTGTATACGCATGTTTTATAATGGAAAGTCATGTATACATCCTAAAAGTGAATTTCTTTGCATTCCTTGTGCAGATCAGGAAAAAATTGACATGGTAATTTGCAAAAGCTCCTAAATTAATTAGTTAAGGTCGAAAATGGTTTAATAAGTCCCCCACTAGGTGTGAAACACCTTTAGTGCACAAGTAGTGATGATTATGGTTGGATTTTGTCAACTTTGTGCATTCTTGATCCCAGCCCAAAGATGAATTTCGCCCAAAACATTGTATATACATCATTTTAGAGATGAGTATTGGTTTTGTTGAGTATGATTGTGTGTAAGAGAAGGATGCATAGAGTGATTATGCTTCAGAAATATTGGAGAGAATAAATGCTTTAGTGAGTGACTGTAATGGCAGTTAATGGAGTATATTTTTGAAGCAATGCATCAACATTCATATCAGATTAAAGGTTGTCATAGTAGATATTGTTTGGAAAGTTTTTGCACGTTGTTGGAGATTTTGTTGGTGACTCTCACATTTGTTTTTGCAGGAGCTGCTAATGCATTTTTCACACAGCCATAGTGTCTTACATTGTTGATCGTATTATGCAACAATTGTATTTTTCATTGAGGGTTTTGATGTTATGGTTGATGCATTATTCAGTTTTTATTGGATAGATTGTGGCCACTATTTTCCTAGAGTAGAGAGGATATTTTTGGTATTAATTTGATTTGATGAGATTGCCTTCTTGTTGGAGATCATATTGCAGAGTTGAATCAAGAGGAGCAAAAAGTCTTGGGATCTAGTGTGAAAGTATATGAAATGAGGTCCACATAGAGTAGAGGAGGAATGAGTTTATGGATGTCAAGTAGTGATTTCAAAGTTTCAACGAAAGGAATAGCTCCTGAATCCAATGGGAGTTGGATAGTCTAATCAAAGTTGAGTGAGGATCGATTAATTGTGCTGGATTTCAATGGATGACAGTTCGTAGATCCACTGAGAACATAGTATTTTGAGCTCATCAGTAAAATGAAGTCTCTAGGATGATCAGAGTCATCTGATTGTATATGAGGTCGAGTCTCCTAAATGATAGGAGTCAGTCATCTATATAAAATGCATATTTTTCTTAATAGAAGATTCAGAGCAGTGCAACAGCAACGAGGGTGGTTTCTTTCCTGGTGAAGGGTTTTCCACTAGATATCTTGTGTCGCATGTGTGATGATGATGTTTGTGGTTGTGCTTTGATGGTTTTCATTTAGTATATGCTTCTTATATGTTTACATGTTTATTGTTTACACATATGTTGCTAACATATTGTGAGTTCTTGCAATAACAAGTGTGTCATTCATTTGAGAAGTAATAAAAGGAAAATTTTGATAATAATTCACACTATTGATTCACCCCCTCCCCCTCTCAGTAGTGCTCAAAGTATTCCAACAATTGGTATCAGAGCGGGGCTCTTAGTTGCTTCTTGATCATTGGAGAGTAGATATGGGGTTTGTTGGTAGAAATTTGATTTTTGTTTTCATAAAGATTGTCCTCACTGCTGAAAATTACAAGGTATGGCATAAAAATGTTAAATCTCAATTATTGTGTAGTGGATCTAACATTTGAGGACTGCCTCCAAAACTTTGCCTTAGGCTCTTTTGGAGCCTCCCTATCAACCATCCTCAACAACACGTCTTGCACTATCAAGTACACAAGCTTCAGTGGTTTTCTAGTAGCATGACAGCCTGTGCATGATCACTTGTTGCAATCCCCTCACAGGATGCATCCCCAGACTTGGTCCAACTGCTTGTTGAGCATCCCTCACAAGAAATTACGCAATTCTAGAGGGTAACCAATCATCCCTCTAGAAATTGTGCAATCTTTTCTGACAGCCTGTTGGGCTCAGGAATTGCGTAATTCCGCGTGTCAACCTTCCTTGGAAAAGATGCGCAATTCTATGTGTCAACCTTCCTTGGAAAAACTACGCAATCTAGCTCAGCAGGACTGCTCAACACAAAAGCTACACAATTTTGGGAAGCAGTTAGTTGCTCAGCCCAAAAATTGCACAATCCCTCTTGGTAGCCATCCCAGCTTCCTCCCAGAAACTGCACAAAAGTTTCCCTTAGTCAAGTAGGTTGTTGCATGTGTCATCAGGTTGACCAATTCCACTTGGGATTGAGGAAACATGACTTGCATGCATGGGTTGTTTTTTCCTGAAATAGAAAAAAGCATCGCTAAATTTTAGGGATCTATTTTTAGCAGCTGGAGGTTACATGCAAAGATCGTTTTAGAATATTTCCTCCAAGTGTCACTTTTTCCTAGATTTGTTTCATGCGCGTCATGAGCATCAAACTTATTTATTCAATACTTTAGAGCTCAATTATTCACATCGATCTTGGAGCTCTGACATCCCATAGCACATCCAAGAGTCTTCGCCACATCTAGATCAACTATTTATTTTTGTGTTTTGGCTTATGCGAGTGTCGTATGCTTGATTTTTGTGAATGCTTTGTATTGTTTGCATGCATATTAGATTGCAATAGCACCATTTCAGTTTTTTTAGCATCTCACTATTGTCACATGCATGAAACTGTTTTACACGAACAGTCATTGATTCGGCGACTTGCTTCATACACATGCATGTTGTTCTATTTTTTGAATCTTGTATTCACTGTTTTCATGTATGATCGTTCGCTCCTACTTACATTTAGTATCCCCATGCATTCACATTCACATTTTCTTTTAGTTGCCCATCAGCGGGTCTGGGCAACCTTGGCCTAGACTCTGCCTCACTAAGGCAATATTACGCAATCCTGAGAGGAAAGGCTCTGCATTTCTCCCAGAAAATGTGCATTTCTTCCCAGTGACTTTCCTCTAGCCTTGCATTGCGCAATTTTGAGAGGCAGTGACTGTTGGCCTAGGAAATTGCGGAAGGAAGACACTAGGCCTGCAACCCTTGCTAACTGAAATTACGCATTGTGCAATCCCAATAGCCAGCAGGCTAGTTTTGATTGTGCATTGCACAATTCTAGTAGCTAGCTAGCCTCCTAGTAGCCCAGACTGCCTTCTATCTAGTTATGGAAATCCAATCTCCCGGTCTCCCATGAAACATTGTTTAATCCTTTCCAGTCAATCTCCAGGTATGTTGCATGTCGTTCCTCAAGTTTGCTTTGGGTTTAGCTGACAGATTTCTTGCCATGCATGTAGCCATGTCTCTAGATCTAGCATGTTTTCATCCACCTCTCAATAATTCAGGATCAGTGGCCTCCAAGGGAGCATGATCAAAGGACACTAATAGAAGTGCAACTGGAGCAGCAATTCAACGAGTGTCTATAGGTTTTTCGATCTATGAAGACACCAAGTTGATTGTGGACAAGGACATCAATATGAAATGGCAAGAGATCAATGATGCATTTGCAGGCACATTTGGGGAAGACCTCGAAGACCAATAAGTCTATGCGAACATTCATGAGTCTGTCTTGTATTGGATTTCATGTAGGTATCATGTGTTCCCATGTGCAAACATGATACATTGGATCGTCTCTCACACTAATCCCAATAGGATGACATTGGGTAGTGTCAGTAGGGACGGATATTTCTACCTTCAGGGCACATGATTATGAACATATGTATCATACGTCGAAGCTCATGATCACCATAGAGACACCCTTCAGCATACCCAGCTGCAATGCCAACTCCAAGGTTATCTTGAAGAATTGGATAAAGGAGTTGTCCAAATTCAAGATGACACCCAACTAGGTTTACAAGATGAAGATACTACATAAGGCATATCACTACTTGGTCATCTTTGCATGTCGCTTGTATGGCCAAGAGAGGAAGGAAACCTTCCCACAGAGTTGGGTGATCACGTCGGACCAACTGGCTAGTGGAGTAAAAGCATGCAACTGGTCATACATGTTGGATCAGGGGCTGAAGGAGCAGGTAAGAAGAGCTTGACAGTCGCCCAAAGGTCAGTAAGCAGAATTCTACATGTCCGCTTACCTCTTGGATGCAATCTATGCCCATCAAGAGTTACTGGGCTTGAAGTGGACATGGACATTGGCAGAGACCTATGTGAACACTTATTGTAAATGTTGTCTGAATGCAGCTTCAAAGGAGTTATCACATAGCTACCCGATCATTTTGTCACCCTGGTGTACAAGATGATATTTGAACAGGATCAACCATGCATGTCGAAGGCAATAATGTAGGCAATGATTGATATTGCAGATTCGTATGCCTCACCATCCAGCACCTTCATACAAATGTACAATGTGGAGAATCCTTCGCATGTTTTACCAAAATTTGCCTTGGACAAGCTCATCATGTAGGAAGTATCATACCACATCTTAGCAGGACTATTAGGTAGGTTGCACTAGAAGAAGAAGGCACCTTGGCCCACTCTTTCATTGCAAATTGGGTTATAGGAGATACATAATTTCAATCATGCGGATGTCGAAGCAAAGGAGATCAAGAAATATCCATTCAATACCTGAAGCTACAATCCATATGACCCACATTGTTTTGTAAAAGACCATTGCACGAGAGTACAGTTTCAGTGGATTCATAGGACGTGTCATTGGGCAATGGAAGACTGATGGAGATATTGTTATAGCTTCTCCAGGCCCAATGAACCAGTCAAAATCATTGTGGAATGGTTAGTGAAGCAATGTGAAGTAGCATCCAGGAGAGCAACAACAACAGAGGTAAACATACCAATGCACGACAAAGGCAAGAAGAAGATTATCTACATCATCGAAGAGGAATAAAGCTACAAGTTCCAAGTAGACCCACTTGTCTAGAAAGTAGCTTTGGCAATAGAGGCCAAGAGGCAACAACGCGAAAAGAGGAATGCACAAAGGCAGAGATAAAAACATAGAATGGAGGAAATAGAGAAGGAGTTGTGTGAGTTGAAGGAGCAAATCCAAAAGGAACAAGAGCTACACAGATAGGAGAAGGAAGCACATCAAGAATAGTTGCAGCAGGGGACACAACATGTATATATAGATGAAACTATGCTTGTACAGGTAGTTGACTCATCAGAACAGCTGGCACCAAGCAGACAGGGTGAGCAGTCACAGGAGCATGACATCGCTCAAGAGATTGAACAAGCACTTGAGAAGATGGATACAAACATGGAGCAACAAGAGTTATAGAAAAACATCAACCTCATGCCTCACCACTAAGCGGTCGACCCACCAGCTTCACTAGATCCCAAACTGGAGCAAGTCACAAGTGACCAAGGCGACATTGAAATCCTTGAGACAATCCAGAGGGAGAGATGCAAAACATCTCATTCGATGAGCCCCAACATAGTGTTGTGAAATATCGTAGAGTGTCAACTCCGGATGATCATACATCTCCTACGCAGTTTGAGGAACGAGCGATCATGTCTGACATGCACAAGCATCCAAAATAATTGGCCAATGCTATCAGAGCATATGCTGAAGCCACTAACTCGAGTGTTCGCTTCATGATAGTAGAGAACGAGGGAATGGATAAGGAGTTATAGATGGCCAAGTAGAGAGGAGAAATAGTTAGAGAATCCTCCCAAGTAGGGTTGAAGAAGGAAATATTGGATGAAGTATTGTCCCTTAACACAGTCATGCAGGAGTTGTATTCCAAGCTTGGTACTATGCATAAGGCAGTTGTCCATCTCAATGATTGGCAATGACGATGTGCTAGGAGAGCACGTATCTTGTTGAACATGCATGTTGTTGTTGATTACATGCAAAAATGAAAAATGAGATACAAGGGAGCCCTGTTACACTTGCCTAAGATGATGAAGCCCAGAGCGGTCAAGTTGAAGGCACACATCCGGAGTCAGATCCGGAACTATGAAGATCTCCCGCAGCTCATCACTAGTCTACAAGCTTTCCATGCTCAGGTATTCAGGAGCATGGATGTTTTTGTGCACGCAGATGCTATCCCATCTATTAGGACACTCACCCAAGAAAATACAAAGGCACAGGTCTAACTGGAGCTTGACTCATACTTCGACGAGTTGATGTGCATAGCCACCAACCTAGACTTGGTGATCAGTGCAGACACCATGCATTAGTATGTCGCTAGTCTAGCCGCACTCAAGGAAATGATGCACATTATATCAAACGAGTTGGACAGAGGAGCTTGAGAAGTGTACCCAGATGCTATGAGAGTTTGTGTCCAGAAAGATGTCACCTTAGAGTATACAGGCACCATCGCGAACTACCGAGCTTGGCATCAGTTCACTACTCTCGACCACCATGAGGATGTCGAACAGTTGGTCTTCCCATAGCTGTCCGAGTCATAATGATGTATTGCATGGCTTTCTCAATCCTATTTTGTCTCACATGGGTACATGTGCAGATTGTATTTAATGTCTTGTCAACTATAAGTTCAAGTGTCGATAGTTGGGTGTAATAATGATAGAGTAGATGAAGAGTCATGAGGGTAGAGAAACTGCCATAGAGGGGAATGTTAAGGGTGCCCCCTCCTTTGCTATATATAGTCCCTCATAACTCATTTTATAGGCTTTTGGTCAGCCAAGCTTTCGATAGGAGTATCTTAGAGAGAGCTTTGATAGTATTGTAATGAGCCTTGGCTTCTCCACTGTGTAGAGCTAGTATATCTCTTTGGAGGAGCAGGTGGTAGTGACTGTAATGTTGCGTTGTTGGAACTAGTGGTTGGTCATGATTGGATTGTATGACTAGAACTTACACCTATTAATATAAAAGAGCCAACATGTTTCATTCATATGTCGTATTGTATTTCAACTATATTGTTTACTCTAAATGATATATGTATATGTTTGCTTACGCATGGATGTGTAGCTATTTTTTGTATATGTATGCATGAATCTTACTAAAATGTGTTGTTTTTTTAACTATCACTTTCGATTTCTAGCTTACTTTCCTTCCATGTTGTGATGCATCTTTGCTCATGTGTTCCCTTCTTAACTTTGTGCTTTCACAGGTTTCCAAGGGGCGCACTCACCTCACCCTCTGTGTGTTAGAACCACTCATGCACCTTCCTTCACTTAATGCATATGTCACACCCTTACTACCAACAGGGACATCTTACTTGCCTCTTTGGGAAACCGTGGTCAAGGCAATACCGTACGACCCACAATTGGGACTCCTACACCAAATGTTCTAAGGTCTAATTGGGACTTCTTACAAGGGAGATACCTTGACATATTGGTGAGTCCATCACTTTCAATAGACTGGTATGTGAAGAAACTGGCAAGGATCCAATAAAACCTAAATTTTTGCAGTATGATTCACAAGCTAGAGTAATTATCTACAATAATATTCATGATGATGATATGAAGAGGCTAGTAGGTTTAAAATATGGCAAAGATATGTGGGACAATCTAGTGTATATGTTTGGAGATGCTAACTAGCAGCAAAAAGGGAAATGAGAAAAAGAGAAACAACAAGAAGAATAAAAAGAAGAACAAGAAGAAGGGCCTTCGCGATCAAGAATCTCAGCCAAAAGAGTCTCATCCTCCTAGTGCAAATGAATCAATTTATGATGTGCAGAAATCGAAAGATTGAAAACCATACGTATTGGAACAAAATGAATCCAAAGGTATTATTATTAATGATTTTCTTTCGAGTTTCAATTTTGAGGATTCAGATTTTGATAATGTTGAATTGCGTAGTGGAGATGAGAATGATATTAAGGTTCTGAAAGGTGAGATTTCTAGACTAACAGTTGCATTCAAGGATCAATAAAAACTATTGCATATTTTTTATGATAGAGAGGCCAAAATCAAGGAGGAGATCATCAACTTAAAGATTAAATTGGATGAATTAGAAAGAATTAAGGAAGGCATGAGAAAGAAGTACCAAGGTAAGGAAAAAGAGTTTGAGAGATTAGAAGTCAAAGTGATGTCCTTGAGAAAGCAGCGAAATATGGAGACAAGCACTGTGGATTTGGATAGTTTGCTTGAGATCCAAAGATCACCATTCGATAAATATAGCCTTGGATTTCAAAAGGGGGAGTCTAGTTTGCATGAAGGTAAAAACAAAAAATAAGAACCCAAGAAACCTGTAGGAAAAAAATACTAGCAACAAGAGTGAGAACCAAGGAAACAAGAAGCAAAACCAACAACTAATCAAGAAGAAAAACTAACAATAGAGAAGAAAATCTCAAGGAGCTTCTACATTCAGAAAATTTTTTTCTCATAGAGATGATCGTCGCAGTTTTTTAAGGTTTCAAAGGAATCAAAGTCCATTTTTTTTCTTTTTTGCATAATGTATAATTTTACAACTGTCACAAATTTGGGCATGTTGCTGCTAATTTTTAGAGTAGAATGTATAGATCAAATAAGAATAGATTGCAACAATTTCAATAGCCAAGGAGATTGGCCAGTAGGTATAATCATGGTTTTTATGGTTATTGTTATTCATGTACCTTGTTTGTACATAAGGAAATAGATTATAGATCTAACCAATGGAGGAGAAGCACATTTCATGCAAGATATAGACTTGGTTTAAGAAGAAAAATAATTGATCCTCTTGTTTTGTATCTTGGCTATGTGGAGTGCTATACATGCCATAATTTTGGCCATATGGCAAGAGGTTGTTTTCTAACCTGTTACTCAAGGAAAACCCATCAAAAGTTGCAAAAACAAAGAGGGTCTACTAGAAAACCAGTGAAGGGAGAAAAGAAGAAGATGAAGGAAAAAACGAAGTAGCCAAATATCATGTGGAGAAAGAAGTTGAAACAACTCTTCAAGTAGTGAAGATCATCCCCTTCTACAGTCCATGATTATTTCCTGCATATTTATAGAGGACTGCAAAGTTCATGAGAGGTTCACAACCTCAGGGGGAGCGTTTGGTAGCTTGATGAGTACGAGTTATTGAGGCAACATATGATGAGTTCATTTGAAGCTAATGTGCATTCCGGTCCACAGGATCAACCTATATATTGGAGGTATATTGAGCTAAGGGGGAGTTATGCATGGAATGATATTTCCTAGATTATTTTTCATTTTCTTCATTGTTTTCACTCATATTTTTGTAGCTTATTTAGTTATGTTTTCTAAGTGAAAGTAGTACATATTTCAACCATATATATGATTTTGGTTTCACTGACAAGATGGTTGAAAATATGGTACAACCATGCATAGAAGGATTTCTTTGGCACAGGATGTATAAATATGACATGAGACATGAAGTAGCCATGTATGAGTTCTTATATGCAACTTATTACAGTCATGTATTTACCATTGTTTCATTATTTCACATTGGTATTGTGTACAATCATTATTGAGTTCAGTCATCATGGTGTTAGGAATGTTATGGAGTCTTATGGAGTCATTTTTCAGCCACATATATGGGCTAATGATGTAGTAATAGTCATGATATATCATGTATTTGAGTCATTGATCCATAGGAGATGATTATAGAAGCCATGTATTTATTGATATATTCATGTAAAATTCTCATGAAGTCATCTACTTATCATGTACTATCCTTGGGTCTTCTAGTCATGAGTCATGAGGTCATGTTATGGTCATATGAGAGTATGTATGATGTCTTATGTCATTGTTATAACCATGTATTTTCATTGTTATATGTCATTCAGTCATGGTTATGTGGAGTCTATGTTCCATATGGTGTTTCTATTTGTCAGAAGGAAGAATTGTTTGCAGCGGAAGCGACTCACTACAACATGGATTAATGTTGGAGATGGCATGTGCTCAAGGGGGTAGTTTATTTGGTCTTGTTACTTCAGCCATACAATGTTGGCATTATTGTCAACTTGGAGGAATTTATGATGTGCCTCATGCTATGCTTTGATTGTTGGGTTTTGACCTCATGGTATGAGTATAGAGGTTGATGTTTCCATTTGATGATGCTGCTATGTGGAGAGTGTTGGTTGGTGCCTTATGTGCATATTTTTGCATATACTTGATGCTTCTCATAGTTGCTATTATGTGATTTCCATTGATGATGCTTGTGGTTGCCTCATGTCGGCTTATTGTTGCTACTATTAGAGGTAGTTAGTTTGTATGTTTCTCTAAATGTTGATTGGTTTATTTGATGCTTGTTGTTGATGTGGAGAGTATGGTTATTGGTTGATATGCATTACTTTTCAGCCATGTTAGTTTCTCTAGTATTTGTTCTTCCTTTTTCTGCCTTATCAAATGGAGTTGACCCTTTTCCATTTATGTAAAAGGGGGAGTGATAGAGGAGATTTTTGCAAATGTTGTGTGTGGTTTCCATCAATGCCAAGAGGGGGATATTGTTGGCATTATGGTGTGCATGGTTCCAAGTAGTTGATGTTGGAATTGGTTCATGATCGCAGCTACCTCATGTGGGAATTGATTTCAACCCAATGTAGCCTAGCTTATGTTTTTGTGCCTTCATTATAGCATGGTTGTAGCTAGGGGAGTTGAGATTGAGTTGATTGTATTAGCATTGATGTCAAACTTATGAGGTCATGCACTTATGTCAACCTATATGATGTATATTGTTGATGGATCAATTGGTTTATGTTGGCATGTGTTAGAATTGATATTGATACAATGATGATGGCACACTTGATGACTTGTTGCAATCTGTTGGCCTTATGTTGATGATGGAGATGTGATACAATGTATTGTAGGTCTGTTAGAGTTGTTGGAGCTTGTGAAAATTCTTCTTGAGAGTAGAGGGCTTGTTGACAGTTTTGTCAACCCTAAGTTTGTTGTCCTTTTAGGTTAAATTAACAATGACACATGAGAATTTTTTCATGGTTACCAGAGGCTTGCCATGGGTTTTCAGAGGTTCTAGAATGTTAGGAGATGCCCCCCAAAGTAGATAAACAAGTCCTAGAAGTTTGGAGTTGATTAGATGTAAGATCAAGGTTGCAAAAGTCTTGAGAAAACTTAGTTTTGAGAGCCATACGTAGTTCTTGTGAACGAAACCCACGTATATGTAGGTTTTATGAAGGAAAGTCACATATCCTGAAAGTGAATTTCTCCTCATTCCTCACACAAATCAGGAAAAAATCGACATGGTAATTCACAGAAGCTTCTAAATTAATTAGTTAAGATAAAAAATAGTTGAATAATTCCTCCATTGGGTGTGAACACCCTTAGTGCATAAGTAATGATGATTATGGCTATATTTTGTCAAATTTGTGCACTCTTGATCCCAACCCAAAGATGAATTTCACCCATCACATTTTCTATACATCATTTTGGAGATGAGTATTGGTTTTGTTGAGTATGATTGTGTGTAAGAGAAGGCTGCATAGAGTGAGTATTCTTTAGAACTATATGGGAGCATAGATGCCTAAGTGAGTGAGTGTAATGGTAGTTAATGGATCATATTTTTGAAGTAGTGCATCAATATTCAAATCATATTAGAGGTTGTAGTAGCAGATACTATTTGGAGAGTTTTAACATGTTGTAGGAGTTTTTATTTATGACTCTCACATTTGTTTTTGCAATAGTTGCTAATGCATTTGGCACATAACCATAGTGTTGTATGTTGTTGATTGTATTATGAAACATTTACATTTTGCAGTGTGCCTTTTGATATTATGGTTGATGTATTATTCATTTTTAATTGGATATATTATGACCACTATTTTGGTGGAGTAGAGAGCATATTTATGGTATTATTTTGATTTGATGAGATTGTCTTGTTGTTGGAGATCGTATTGCAAAGTTGAATCAAGTTGAGTAGAAAGTCTTGGGATCGAGTGTGAAAATATATGAAATGAGGTCCACATAGAGTAGAGGAGCAATAACTTCATGGATGTTAGTAGTGATTGCGAAGTTTCACTGAAAGGAACAGTTTCTCAACCCAATGGTAGTTGGATAATCCAATCAGATTTGGGCAAGGATCGATTGATCGTGGTGGATTTCAATGAATGGTAGTACGTAGATCCGTGGAGAACATAATATTACGAGTTGATCAGTGGAATCAAATTTCCATGCTGATCGGAGCCAGCCAATTGTATATGAGGTCAGGTCTCTTGACTGATGGGAGTCAGTCATCTGTGTAAAAGGCATTTTTCTTAATAGAAGATTCAGAGCAGCGTAGTAGCGACAAGGGTGGTTTTTTTCTCGGTGAAGGGTTTTCCACCAGATATTTTGTGTCTCATGTGTGATGATTATTTTTGTGGTTGTGCTTTGATGGTTTTCATTTAGTATATGTTTACATGTTTATTGTTTACTCATATGTTACTAACATATTTTGAGTTGCTACCGTAACAAGTGTGTGATTCAACTAATAAGTAATAAAAGTAAAAAATTGATAATAAGTCACACCACTGATTCACCCCCCCCTTCTGTAGTGCTCAAAGGTTTCCAACAACATGTAATAAACATAATCGAAAATATAACATTGTCCTAACACATAATGTCCACACTCACAATGTCTACAAATCCCAATGTCCTCATTTCTGGTTTGGGAAAGCAATGTTGTTTGCACCAAGGATATGGAGCCTTGGGAAATGGAACATAATCGATGGCAAACAGAACAGGAAAACAAAATTATTTGTGCCAAGGATGTGAAGCCCTCGGGAATGGAACAAAACCGATGGTGAACCAAGCACAAATGATTCATCTTGCCACCTAACATGTGGCATGGAAGCTTTGCCAACACAGACCATTCATGAGGTGACAACGACTTAATTAATTAAAAATAAATAAATCATAATTTAAGGTAAATAATCCTAATCGACATGAGATCTCACCCCTCTGTTTTGTTATAAGACAAAGAATATTGTTTTGGCTTTAAATTTCAATCATTCATTTTATTGAAGATATAATTGCTCGAGCCCAATTCCAAAATAGATCTCGCATATCGGTATTATATGCATCAAAACTCACACTTTATAATATATCTCACATCATCAAGATTAAAAAAATCATAGAAATCAATTAAATTTTAATTTCAATTTTTATTAAAATTATTAT
>APFE030278865.1:74796-91369 GCA_000404065.3 Pinus taeda
AATTTAACATTAATAATCCTAAAGTCAACTAAATTAATTAATACAAAAAAGCTTTTATACCATACTAGAATATACTAGAATAATAACCTTAGGTATTAATTAATGTTATAAAAAATAACTAATATTAAAACTCTTATTCAATAACATTTTAATATTTCAATCTTACATTAAGACTTAATTAGTCATTATATTACATGATTTTAATTATTTTGCAATATTTAAGACATGAATAGTAATAAATAGTAAATTTAACATTAATAATCCTAAAGTAAATAAATTTATTAATATAAAAACTTTTATATGGTACTAGAATAAATAACACCGTGTATTAATTAACGTTATAAAAAATAATGAATACTAAAACTTTTATTCAATAACATTATAATATTGCAATGTCACATTATATTTTGAAAAAATAAATAAAAAAATAGAGATTTAATTTAATTAACTAAACTTAATTTATTTCTTAACATTATCAAACCCGTCAGCTCCTTACATTACCATCCCAACTTTTCCTCTATTTATTGTTGTGTCATTATCTGACTTTTTCACACATTGATGAACCACGAAGGTTGGTTCGAAACGTCAATACAATTAAAAATGAATGTGATAATTCCGGAAGACATCACTACACAAAATATTGATCATAAAAACCTCAAATCTATAACAATATATCTATTATATTATAACTTAAACGTAGTCAATATCCTTGACTTAAATATAGTCAAGGAAACCATCACCCTTGCCCTATCAAGTGAACTTTTTTTCGACTCTAACTCTTTACCATCGAAGATTCCTTAACTTTGATACTTTCATAGGATCAAGTTTAAATAACCATTATTGTGATGCTTAGTATAATCCATGGACTCAATTTGACTCGTAAATCATTAGCAATTATTTATTGTTTGGGTCCATTGTGCCTGCTTCTAGACAAACAGTTTATTGAGATGCAATAGGGAACAAAGGGGTCAACAGTGTCACCTTTATACATGACAAAGTTATGACAACACCATACTTCAAAAAAAAGCATGACTGAAATGCTACTTGGCATGTAGATCTGAATATATTCGGTTTGACATTAATATGGTATTTCAGTGCCTAAAGTCTATTCCATTTGGTCAAAATCAGCCTACTTTAGCTTTAATTTACTTTTATGTTTTTGATTGATGATGAAGCTTTATGTACCGTTATTCAAACCATTGAACTTTCCATAGTTAAAAAAAAAAATACAATCATATTTGACACGACAATGACTTTTTATAAAGAGTGTTAATGAAAAAATTATAAGAGAATCCATCAACGCAGGTTAGAAATTTATGAGAGAATCTTGAGGATTGTCGTGTGAGGGCGAGACATGATAGTCACACCAATATGTAGGACAAAGGCCATCGTTAAAAGTGACTCGGTTAATAGATAATTCAATCCACATAATTTTAAAAGTTATTTGGTTAATAGTTAATTTTATCTACATTGGTTATGGAGTCTCAAATGAATCACTTGAAATGGCTTGTTCATCGGGAATGAAGTACAAGGTAGACTATGAAGCCTACAAAATTTAAATTGGCATTTATATCTATTTATAAGATTTGATTAAGTTAGTTGGTTTTGAAAGATTATAACATATATTAATTGGTAATCAAAATTTATGGGTCTATTGGTTATGGAGTCCTAAATGAATCACTTGAAATGGCTTGTTCATTGGGAGTGAAGTACAAGGTAGACTATGAAGTTTATAAAATTTAAATTGGCATTTATATCTATTTATAAGATTTGATTAAGTTAGTTGGTTTTGAAAGATATTAATTGGTAATCAAAATTTATGGGTCTATTGGTTATGGAGTCCCAAATGAATCACTTGAAATGACTTGTTCATTAGGAGTGAAGTACAAGATAGACTATGAAATTTACAAAATTTAAATTGACATTTATATCTATTTATAAAATTTGATTAAATTAGTTAGTTTTGAAAAATCGTAACATATATTAATTGGTAATCAAAATTTATGGGTCTAAAAATGATTTATTGGTTATATACAATATGTAGACACAAATTATATTAAAATACAAAAAAATTTAAAAATTTTATATAAATTGAATTGCGATAAAAATAATGTTTATTTTTAAAATGTGTATGAAAATAAAATAAATAATGAAAAATATATTTAATTTTTAAAAATATTAAAAAATTAAAAAATATATTATTACATTAAATTATATATTTCAATTATAAAACACATCTCTAAAATAAAAGGGATATTTAAATAGATTAGCATGCTTTTTAATCGAAATATATTATAATTTTTAATAAAATTTTAATTGATTAAAATAAATTTATATTGAGAAACAGTTAACTAAAAAGTACGATAGTAAAAAAATAATAAAAAAAAAAAAAAAAAAAAAAAAAAAATTGTTAATAAAAAACTTTGTTGTATTTTGCTTTTTGTTTCTCTAATTTATGAAATCCAGCAGAAACGTTTGTTGTTATGTTATTACCTTGCCTTATATTTATGAAATTTAAATTTATATAAAAAAATATTTTCTAAATTTTTATAAGAATGAAAAATATGGCAGTTTTAAATCCACATAACAGATTCAAAAATCCATGATAAACAGAACCCACAAAACTGCTTACAGATTCAAGAATCCATGATAAATAGAAGAAAGACGTGATCTACCATTCTAAGCTTTATCTCTCAATTGGATCTTCCAAAAACTCTGCTCATAACTAATGAATTTAACACAATCAAATAAGATAAGATAAAAGGCTCTAATATTCACTTGTATTATTATGAGGCTCGATAACATTTTAAAGAGATTTACAAATACGTATTTAGAACTTGCTTCTTTTGTTGTCATTTGCCAAACAGGGAAAACTAAATACATTATTTAGATATGGAGTTGTCTATGGAGGTGTAGGATTTGCCCAAATGGCCAAAAGTGGCCAGAATCCAAGGAAAAAATTTCAAAAAAACTTGCAAAGGCAGGGTTTGAATCATGTTTTTGATCGTGGAAATAGACTTTCAGGGAAAAAAAACAGTGTCATTAGACTACGGCTTTAGATATTGCCTTTCTTGATATAAGTTGCCTAGGACTAATGTTTCCTTCCTCATTAGATGTTACCATTATGATCCATTTAGATATTTCCTTTTTTCATATAGGTTGCCTAGGACTAATGTTTCCTTCCTCATTAGATGTTACCATTATGAGCTAGACATCCCCTACTTTCAGCCTCCGGGTTTAAGTGTGAAGCCATGGCTGAAATATTTTTAGATGTTGCTCGAATTGGTGTGATGTGATGTTGATTGTTGATGAAATAGCAGGTGTCTACATAGACAGGAGTGGGAGGGCACATCTCCAAATGAACCCAAGCTGGACGCTGCTATGTTGAAACTGATGAACGTGAAGTGCCTACTTCACCCTCCTGGTCTCTAAGCTCATGTTACTCCTCTGCCAATAAATATCAAGATATAGGCACTTTTTTTTTTGGAGTACTGGTACCTTGCCAAGTGAAATGATTTTATTAGGAAGTTTGTGCTCCTTCATGTTGTAAAAAGATACAACCATTGCTCTGCAATACACCATAGATTGAAAATCTAACCTGAAGTGGAGGCCAAAGAAGAAGCCATCATAGAGTACTGTGAGTTGGAGGCAGAGTGTGATGTGAAAAGAGACTTGAAGGAATGGGCAATGACTGCCTTCACTTGCCCTCTCTTGGGGGCATGCCTACTCTGAGAAGGCATGCTTATGTGCCTGGAATTAGCTTGAGATGGCATACTTGCGATGATATGAATTATCTCTCAATAACTAGATTTACACAAAGACATAGGAGAAGATATGAGTATCAAGACTCAAGGCTGCTATGAATATATATAAAGTCTCTCTAAGATTTAAGAGTACTATGGAATCTTGTAGTCAATGGTCTATAATTGAATGCTAGGAATTTACATCATTTTATCTCTTGGGTTGACAAACTACGTTGGCTGCATCTAAATAAACCGTTCATCACATGCAATATGGGTCAAAGGGGCAATGCCCTTTCAGTTTTATGCCCTGCAAAGTTTTGACAACATCCTACTTAAAAAAAAAAATGACTGACTTCATAGTTGGTGTTAAGCTCCTTTACTTTTCCCAACTGTTGCCTACAATTACGGAAGTAAACTGCAATCATTTCCTTAATTTCTAGAAACCAACTGCAGTAATTTCTTTAAATTATGGAAATCAATTGCAGTTAATTAATTTCTTGTTGGGAGCTTCTGGAGTGGTCCATTACTCCCTCTGGAGTTCTCTACCATGATCTGTGGAACACTTGACACATAGCCAACAGAAGCTTGATGGAAGCTTGGCTATGTATACTTCTGTTTGGTCCCCAAGCTCACAACTCAATCCCTTTCAGTCTTACACCATCAAGTTAGAGTGAGCAGAGCTTGGAAGTGCCAAATGGGATTTGGAACAATCTGCCTGCCTCTATATAATCCTTCTCTTACCTGCTGTGCTAGAGTGGGTTAGGTTCTTTGTCTTACATGCTCTGCTAATTCCAATGTTTTCATTGTCCAATTGTAAAAGCTTCAGAGACCACGGACTCCTTTCCACAGCCATTTTCACGATTGCCTTCTGAGTCCTATAGCATAGTCAGTGGCACGCATGGAAGCTGGTTGGAGGGTTTGGTATTAGATTCAAGGCATCAAATTACATCACAAAATATCTTTATTAAAGACAAAAGGCTTTACAAGAGCCTCACAACTTTCAATTTCATTTTACAGCAAGATTTGTGTTGACGAGGGTTTGATTTCCGTCATTTCTCAACCATAAATTCATCCGCAAACTAGTTTCCTTTGGTTGCATGGATGGATTCTTGCTTCTCGCAGAATTCCTGAGTTGGCAAATTTTTGAAAGAAGAAGATTGCTAAAGCTATTGGAGATTTTTTTTTTGAAGTTGCAATTTTTGACTTAAAGAATAAACAGTTTGAGCAAGCATCAATGGTTGGAGGTATTTTTCTTGGGCATTAAAGTTTATTCCGCATTAAAGTTAGTTTTCAATTGTTATATAATCTTTATTTAAGATTACATTTGGTATCAAAGCCCATCTTTTATCTCTGCTTTGGTGTTTACCATTAAAATGAGGGTTTTCTGGAGTTTCTTGATTTCGTGTGTTTTACTCAATTGTACAATTTATTTTTACTTGAGTAAAAAGAGGAATATAATGAAATCAATGAGTAGCTTTATAAATAATGAAAAATTTTTGACATATAAAGAATTTTCAAAATATACAGGGGAATTACAGACTCTTCACTAAAACGTAATGCATTACGTAACAGATTCCCATTACAGAACCTAATTAGAGTTTTTTTTTTTTTTTTTTAAGAATGTTATGCATGAATATTTTAGTTTTATTTATGAAAATTATCATTATTTTCATATCAAGTTAATTTTTTATGCATAAAAGAAATAATGTCTAGTGATCCATATAATTTTAATTAAATTAGAGAATAGCCACAAACATCTCTAATTAAATAATATTATATATTATGAATTGGTTAGGAATCACATAAAGAATATTTAGACATTAAATTGTAATTAATTATACTAAATATAATAAATTTTATCCCACAGGAATTTTATTATATTATATAATTAATTAGGATAAAATATTCATAACTTACCCACAAGAATTATGAATTAATAGTTTTATCATAAAGTTCAAAACAAAGATGGAATTTATATCAAATTATAATCATAATATACCTTTAGAATTATGAATTAAGTGAATAATTTGATAAATTCTATTATAAAGAATAATTGAATCTGCTTGAATTGAAAATTTAGCCCACATGCAATTTTTATGTCATTAGATTCAATTTTAAGCATGGTTTACATTGGTAAAGCATGAAATTTTATTTAGGCCTCAAATTTAACATAAGCATGTGATATCTAATTTTATGCAATTGTACAACCTGCAAATTTCTCTAAAATTCATTGTGATATCCCTAAACTTAAGGGAGATAAATATAAGGTATAGAAGGAGAGGGTTCTCCTTCATTTGGGGTGGATGGACATAGACTATGCTATTAGGAAAGATGAACCACCGACACTCACTAATACCCGCACTACAATAGACATCACGTTTTATGAACATTGGGAGAGATCTAATCACCTAAGCATGATGTTCATTAAGACTAAAATTTCAGCTGGTATTCATGGTTCCATTGATTAGCATGAAAAGGTCTGAGACTTGCTAAAAGCCATTGATGATCAATTCGTCACTTCAAACAAGGCACTAACAAGCACCCTAATCATGAAGTTCTCATCCCTAAGGCTCACTAGTGTGAAAGGTGTGCGCGAGCACATCATGCAGATGAGGGACGTTGTGGCTCAATTGAAGAAACTCGAGGTTGAAATATCAGAGTCTTTCTTGGTGCACTACATCCTGAGCACCCTTCCGCACCAATACGGACCCTTCAAAATCTCATACAACACACATAAGGATAAATTGTCAATTAATGAACTCATGACCATGTGTGTTCAAGAGGAAGAGAGACTGGTGATGGAACTGGGAGAAAGCGCAATGCTGGCAACGTGTGGAAAGGGAAAATCTCAAGCCAATCAGAAATGGAAAGGTAAAGTCCCTCCCCAAGATGATATCAAGAAGGATTCCAAGTGTTTCTTCTGTAAAAAGAAGGGACACATGGAGAAGGAATGCATCAAATTTCAGAAATGGCTTGCAGACAAAGGTAATCCAATCTCATTTGTTTGTTATGAATCTAATATGCTTAATGTCAATATTAACACCTGGTGGATTGATTCTGGATTAACAATTCACATTTCGAATTCCTTGCAAAACCTAAGGAAGCTAGTGGGAAGTGAGCAAAGCATCTTATCAGGAAACAAGATGGGCTTGCATGTGGAAGCTATAAGAACATGTTATTTAAATTTAAGTAGTGGATTTGTTTTAGAATTAGAAAATACCTTTTATGTTCCAAGTTTTTCTAGAAACTTGATTTCAGTTTCAAGACTTGTACCTTTTGGATATTCCTTTAACTTTTCATAAAAATCCTCCAATTTATTTTATAAATATGATTGTGTTGGGAATGGTATCTTGTCTAATGGTATTTACTGCATTAATTTACAAAACAATGTCACTTATGATTCAATGCATGCTCACATTGGCACTAAAAGATGTGTTATTAATGAATATTCCTCTAAATTATGGCACTGGAGCCTAGGTCATATCTCGATAGAAACAATTAAAAGATTGGTAAATGAAAGGGTACTTAATACTCTGGATTTTACTGATTTTGAGACTTTTGTGGACTGCATAAAGGGAAGGCAGACCAACAAGTCAAAGAAAGGTGCCAATAGGAGTTCAGACATATTAGAGATCATACATATTGATATATGTAGTCCAGACATGGACTCACGTGGTCAGAAATACTTCATCTCTTTTTTAGATGATTACTCATGATATATGTATCTTTACATGCTTCATAAAAAGAGCGAAGCATTAGATGCCTTTAAGATCTTTAAGGCTGAAGTAGAGAAACAATGCAGGAAACAAATTAAGATCGTGAGATCAGATAGAGGTGGAGAATATTATGGTAGATACACAGAAGATGGACAAGCACCTCGGCCATTCGCAAAATTTCTTCAAGAGCATGGGATTGTTGCCCAATACACCATGCCTGGTTCACTCGACCATAATGGTGTAGCAGAAAGAAGAAACCGAACATTATTGGACATGGTGTGGAGTATGCTTAGCAACTCCAATCTTCCTAAATCCTTGTGGATTGAAGCACTTAAGACGACAATGTATGTATTAAACCAAGTTCCATGATGTTCCTAAAATGCCATTTGAATTATGGAAAGGTTGGAAACCGAGTTTGCGACATATGCGCATTTGGGGATGCTCGTCTGAAGTGAGAATATATAATCCACAAGAGAGGAAGCTGGACCCAAGGACCATTAGTGGGTATTTCATTGGATATGCTGAAAGGTCTAAAGGTTACAAATTTTATTGTCCATCTCATAGCACTAGGATTATGGAATCAAGAAATGCAAAGTTTCTTGAAAATGACTTGATCAGTTGGAGCGATCAAACCAGGAACATAGTTTCTGAGAAGGATCATTCAGAATCTCAACCTTCTACCTCAAGTGATGGATTGGTTATTGTTCACAGCACCCCTCAAGTACAAACTGGTGTTGAACAACCAATTGTTGAAGTTCCACAAGCTGCTAACAACATTCTAGTAGATCAGGTAGTTCAAGAGTTGCCAAGAACTTTTGAACAACGAGTTGAACCACATACTTCTTAGGAAGATGATGGTACAACATTAAGAAGATCTACTAGACCAAAGAGATCAGCAATTCCTGATGATTATGTTGTGTATCTGCATGAATCTGACTACAACATTGGAGTCGAAAATGATCCCAAGCCTTTTTCACAAGCCATGAGTTCCAAAGAATCAGAATTATGGTATGATGCCATGAAGGAAGAGATGAATTCTATAATGAGTAACGAAGTCTGGGATCTTGTTGAGTTTCCTAGTGGTGCAAAAGCCATTGGATGTAAATGGGTCTTTAAGACAAATAAAGACTCATTGGGCAATATTGAGAGATACAAGGCAAGACTTGTTGCTAAGGGATTCACTCAAAAAGATGGAATTGACTACACAGAGACTTTCTCTCCTGTATCTAAGAAAGATTCCTTGCGCATTATTATGGCATTAGTAGCCTATTTTGACATGGAGTTGCAACAAATGGATGTGAAAATGACATTTCTCAATGGAGATCTAGAGGAAGGATTCCCTTCTAGTGATGGTGAGCAATTGGTTTGCAAGCTCAAGAAATCCTTATACGGTTTAAAACAAGCATCCTGCCAATGGTATTTGAAATTCCATAATGTAATTTCTTCTTTCAGTTTTGTAGAAAACATTATGGATCAATGTATATACCTGAAAGTTAGTGGGAGTAAAATCTGTTTTCTTGTTTTATATGTGAATGACATTTTGTTGGCAACCAATGATAAGGGTTTGCTGCATGAGGTGAAACAATTCCTCTCTAAAAATTCTGATATGAAGGATATGGGTGAGGCATCTTATCTCATTGGCATTAAGATCCATGAGATAAATTTCGAGGCATCTTGGGTCTGTATCAGGAAACCTATATTAATAAAATTTTAGAGAGATTTCGGATGAAGGATTGTTCACCAAGTGTAGCTCCCGTTGTGAAGGTTGATAGGTTCAATTTGAACCAATGCTCGAAGAACGACTTTGAAAGGGAACAAATGAAGAACATTCCAGATGCTTCTATTGTCGGAAGCCTAATGTATGCTCAGGTCTGCACAAGACTTGACATTGCATTTGTTGTGGGAATGTTGGGACGATATCAGAGTGATCCAGGTTTAGACCATTGGAGAGCTGCAAAGAAAGTAATGAGGTACCTTCAAGGAACCAAAAACTACATGCTTATGTATAGACGGACGGACAATTTGGAAGTAATTGGCTACTCAGATTCTAACTTTGCTAGATGTGTTGATTCACGCAAATCAACATCAGGATACATTTTTATGATGGCCGGTGGAGCTGTATCATGGAGGAGTGCCAAGCAGACCTTGATTGCCACTTCCACTATGTAAGCCGAGTTTGTCTCCTATTTTGAGGCTACTTTACATGGTGTATGGCTTAAGAGTTTCATTTCTGGGCTTAGAATTATGGATTCTATCTCTAAGCCATTGAGAATATATTGTGACAATTCAGCTGTTGTTTTTATGGCTAAAAACAACAAAAGTGGGAGTCGAAATAAACACATCGACATTAAGTATTTAGCTATAAGGGAATGTGTTAAAGAAAAGATAGTGGTCATTGAGCACGTCAACACTGAGTTGATGATCGCTGATCCTTTGACTAAGGGCATGCCACTGTTTAAATTCAGGGATCACGTAATGAATATGGGACTTGGTTCCATTATGTAATTTCTCATTGTATGGACAATGTTATTTTAATGAAATTCTTAATTATTGTGATGTTTTTCTCATATTTATGTGCACCTTTATTTGATTTCATAAAATTCATCTATGTAGGACCAAGAACAAACATAGGGTTTATTCATTAAGAAATCGTTGCCACATAAATTTTAATAGAAATAAATACAGTAATACATGGAAGATAATACTCGTCATCGTCATTAGAGGACTTATCGCCATGATTCATGTATATATTACTTAATACAGATTATCAATGGGTTTTAAGATGAGACATTAAGATTAGAAGTATGGATCAAGTGGGAGAATGTTAAGCTCCTTTAAGTTTCCAACTGTTGCCTACAATTATGGAAGTAAACTTCAGTCATTTCCTTAATTTCTAGAAACCAACTATAGTAATTTCCTTAAATTATGGAAATCAATTGTAGTTAATTAATTTCTTGTTGGGAGCTTCTGGAGTGGTCCATTACTCCCTCTGGAGTTCTCTACCATGATCTATGGAACACTTGACACATAGCCAATAGAAGCTTGATGGAAGCTTGGCTATATATACTTCTCTTTGGTCTCCAAGCTCACAACTCAATCCCTCTACCATGATCTGTGGAACACTTGACACATAGCCAACAAAAGCTTGATGGAAGCTTGGCTATATATACTTCTGTTTGGTCCCCAAGCTCACAACTCAATCCCTTTCAGTCTTACACCATCAAGTTAGAGTGCGCAGAGCTTGGAAGTGCCAAACGGGATGTGGGAACGATCTGCCTCAATATAATCCTTTTCTTACCTGCTGTGCTAGAGTGGGTTAGGTTCTTTGTCTTACATGCTCTGTTAATTCTAGCGTTTTCGTTGTCCAATTATAAAAGCTTCGGAGACCACGACCTCCTTTCCACAACGATTTTCACGATTGCCTTCTGAGTCCTGTAGCATATTCAGTGGCACGCATGGAAGTTGGTTGGAGGGTCTGGTATCAAATTCAAGGCGTCAGATTACATCACAAAAGATCTTTGTTAAAGACAAAAGGATTTACAAGAGCCTCGCAACTTTTAATTTAGTTTTACACTAAGATTTGTGTTGACGAGGGTTCGATTTCCATCATTTTTCAACCATAAATTCATCAGCCAACTAGTTTTCTTTGGTCGCGTGGACAGATTCTTGCTTCTTGTAGAATCCCTGAGTTGGCAAAGTTTCGAAAGAAGAAGATTGCCAAAGCTATTAGGAATTTTTTCTTTTTTTGAAGTTGCAGTTTTGGACTTAAAGAATAAACAACGTGAGCAAGCATCAATGGCTCGAGATATTTTTCTTGGGCATTAAAGTTTATTCCACATTAAAGTTAGTTTTGAATTGTTATAGAATCGTTATTCAAGCATACAATTGGCACATAGGGTTTAATATATGTTTGAATTTAATTCCAACTGCATCACATAAATGCTGAACAAAGATTTTATCTACAGCAGTTATTTCAGATTGTTCGGTGCCGCAAAGTCTTCTGATATTTTTGAGCATTAAATTCAGAAATTAAATCCCCTACAGACAGCCGTCTTATTTTTGTTGAAAAGGCATCACCGCCTTCTGATATAAATACAAAGATAAATATCAGCAGATATTTTGCTTAGTTTATAGTTTAATTCAGATATTTATTTTCCTATAAATGTAAACGAACAACAGTTTTGTTTTCAAGCAAGAAGGTGTAAGCAGAAAAAGAATAGCAGTTCTGTTTTCTGTCTGAGTGTAAGAAATTTTTAGAACAACAGTTCTGTTTCTGAGAGAAGGTTAGAAGAACAAAAGTGTGTCTCTTCTGTAAATGCACAGCAGTGCTGAACCTGCGATTTTCTGAGATAGAAAATCGATTTCTGGAACTGAAGTGTTCCTCTTGTAACAACTAAGTTTACTGTATCAGTTTTGTTCACTGTTCATGAATACAAGTTTACTATATTGCTGATTTTCTATTGCTGTTACACCAAGTGTCAAAAACACTTTGATTTTACTTTGTAAGTTTATAAATGATTTTGACGCCAACTTGTTTTAGTTGTTGTAACACCAAAGCGTCAATTTTCTTAAAGTGACTTAGCATCAAAAAAACGTGTTGTCGTTACACCGAGTGACTTGACGTCACAAATCACGTTGCTGCAACACCACGATCAGCGTTGTTGCAACACCAAGTCCTGTTGCCGCAACACAGTTTTCAGTAAGCAGTTTTTCTGTTTTTTCTGTGTTAACAAAAACAGAGTGTTATTCTCTGTTGCTGCAACACCGAATCCTGTTGCTGCAACACCAAGTCCAGAAAATGAAATTTTCAGTTTTCTGAGCAGAAACATAGCATTTTTGTGTTGTCTGTTTGTTAAGGAATTTAGCAGAAAATTCCAACATGGTATCAGAGCTAGTCTAGGCACTCAGTGAGTCAAAAACAGAGTTTGTTTTTCACTGTAGGAGCTGTAAGAAGTTCAGAGAGCAGATTTTTTCAGCAGAGAAAGTTTTTGCTTGTTTTTAATTTTTACAGTCAATATCTTTTCTTTACCTATACAGAGTTAAGATGGCAGATGTTGGAACAGGTTTGAAAAATTCCCAACTGCCACAGTTCAATGGGAAAAATCACAGTGATTGGTCCATAAAAATGAAAGCATTGTTTGCTTCTCAAGGAATATGGGAGCTGGTTGAAACTGGCTATGTTGAACCTGCAGATGCAACAGCGTTGGCTGCTTTGACAGTAGCAGAAAGAGACCATTTGAAGAGTGACAAGAAGAAGGATGTCAAAGCCCTCTTTTTCCTCTTTCAATCAGTACATGAAAGTGTCTTTCCACGATTGCAGCAGCAACAAAATCTAAAGAGGCATGGGATATTCTCAAAACTGCCTATCAAGGCATGGAGAAGGTGAAGACTGCAAAGTTGTAGATGTTGAGGAGAGACTTTGAAACACTCAGCATGAAGGAATCTGATACAATAGATTCATTCTTCACTCAGGTTATTGGCTTATAACCGAGATAAGATCTCATGGTGAAATCCTTGAAGAAAGAAGGATCATAGAGAAGATCTTGAGAAGTTTACCCTCAAGGTTTGAAGCTATTGTGGTAGCAATAAAAGAAACAAAAGATCTCTCATAGTTCACGGTAGATGAACTAAGTGCTTCTCTTATGTCTCATGAACACAGACTGAGTAGAGGAACAGATTCCTCTTTTGAGCAAGCATTCAAGACTCAGATGTCTTTCAGCCAAAGAAAAGGTAGAGGCAGAGCAAATAACAAAGGTCGTGGAAGAAACCAAAACAGGGAAGATATTATCCTGCAAGCACAAGCGGAAGGAGCTGCAATCAGAATCAAGATGAAAGTTCAAGCAAACAGCAAGCTCATGGACAAATGTATGACAAATCCCAAGTCCAATGTCATTATTGTAAGAAATATGGGCACTATGCCAATGAATGTAGGAAAAAACAAAATGACATGAACAGTAGGCAGAATGTTAATTTTGCAAATGAAGAAAATAAGAATCCAAAGAATGTGTTGTTAACATGTAACATTGCACAAGACAAACAAGAAGATGTTTGGTTCTTAAACTCAGGTTGTAGTAATCACATGACTGGAAATATTGCAATGTTTTCCAATCTGGATGAAAATGTGAAATCTGAGGTAACAACATGAACTGATAGTAAGATAGTTGTCAAGGGTAAGGGCAGAGTCAGTATCCGAGCAAGAAATGGAGAGCAGATGATTGTGCCAGATGTATACTATGTACCTAGCCTGAAATGTAATCTTTTGAGCATTGGGCAGCTCATTGACAAAGGTTACAACGTGTTCTTCAAAGATGATATGTGTACAATCACAGATATACCTCCAAGTAAGAAGATCATTGCACAGGTGTAGATAACCAGCAATAGAATGTTTCCTCTCAAACTATTGGCAGATTTGAATGAAGGAAGAACTATTGCAACTGTAACACAAGAAGTCTTTCAGGAACAAGTGAAAGATGTGAATTGGTTATGGCACTTGAGATTTGGACATCTCAATTTCGAAGGCCTGAATTTGTTGCATAGAAAAAGAATGGTAAAGGGATTGCCATTGATTGAGAAACCAGACAGCCTTTGTGAAGGCTGCATCTTGGGTAAGCAACACAAAGAAAGCTTTCCAGCAGGAAAGAGTATAAGGGCAAAAGCACCCTTGGAAATTGTCCACTTTGATGTGTGTGGACCGATGCAAGTACCATCACTTGGCGGAAATAGGTATGTTTTAACTTTCATTGATGATTACACCAGAAAGACATGGGTGTATATGTATGCTGAAAGAGAAGAGTGAAGTGTTTGAGAAATTCCGCCACTTCAAAACTCTTGTTGAGAAACAGTGTGGGCATTATATCAAAGTGCTCAGAACAGATAGAGGAGGAGAATACATCTCCCAAGACTTTCTGTGTTTTTGCAGAGAGAATGGCATACAAAAACAGTTCACAGCAAGGTATACACCTCAGCAAAACGGTGTTGCCGAAAGAAAGAACAGGACCATTCTTGACATGGTTAGAAGTATGCTGAAGGAAAAGAACTTGCCTCATGAGTATTAGGCAGAAGCTGTCACTTGCGTAGTTTACATCTTGAATAGATGCCCAACTAAAGCTGTCATGAACAGAATACCAGAAGAAGCATGGAGTGGTCAAAAGAAAACTGTCACTCACATGAGAGTATTCAGTTGTGTGGCTTATGCACATGTACCGGATCAGCTAAGGAGAAAGCTTGATAGTAAGGGGGAGAAGTGTGTGTTTGTTGGCTATTGTGACGAGTCAAAAGCATACAAACTCTATAATCCATCCACTAAGAAATTGATTGTAAGCAGGGATGTGCAGTTCATTGAAGATGAAGCTTGGGATGGAAGCTTAGAGAAGACAGTGAATGTGAAGAAAATTGTGTCTCATGAAGAAGAACAGGAAGGGACAGCAGCAAATAATCCTTCTTTGGTGGTTCCTCCTCCACCACAGCTAATTTAGCAAACCACACCACAAGCTGGAATCCGAACAGCTTTAAGAAGTCAAGGCAGTGCTTCTCCAAGCACACCACAGGGATCTGAAATACCCTCAAGTTCGGATGGAACTCCAAGCACACCAAGAAGACCAAGATTCATAAATATGAATGAGATTTATGAACAAGGAGAGGTAAGTACCAATACCGGTCTGAATTCATTATTCGCTCTATATTGTCATGTTGATGACCGAGTTCATTTTGAAGATGTTGTAAATGAAGATGAATGGATTGAAGCAATGAATGAAGAAATTGGTGCAATTGAAAAGAGTAAAACATGGGAGTTAGTGGACCTCCCTGAAGGCAAAGATGCCATTGGAGTTAAGTGGTTCTATAAGACCAAAAGCAATGCTGAAGGCAAGATTGACAGGCACAAAGCAAGACTTGTTGTGAAAGGCTACAAGCAGCAACAAGGCAGAGACTATGATGAAACCTTTGCACCAGTAGCAAGGATGGAAACAGTCAAAACAGTGTTGTCTATTGCAGCACAACACAAATGGAAGATTTATCAGATGGATGTTAAATCTGCATTCCTGAATGGAGTGTTAAAAGAAGAGGTTTATGTTGAACAGCCTCCAGGTTATGAAGTTGTTGGCCAAGAGCATAAAGTTTGCAAACTGAAGAAGGCTCTTTATGGGCTGAAGCAAGCTCCAAGAGCATGGTACAGCAGAATAGATGCTTATCTGATTGAGAATGGGTTTGATAAGTGTGATGGTGAACCCACACTCTACATAAAGGAGAATGACGGTAAGATTATTATTGTTGTTTTATATGTAGATGATCTGATTTTTACTAGCAATGATGTTTCTCTCATTGCTGATTTTAAAGCAGTCATGAAAAGTGAATTTGAAATGACTGACTTGGGCTTCTTAAGATATTTTCTTGGAATTGAAGTAGACCAAAGTGAAAATGGTGTTTTCATTTCTCAAGATAAATATGTAGAAGCAGTGTTGAAGATATTTAACATGCATAACAACAAGGCAGCTGTGACTCCAACTGTAGTGGGGTTGAAATTGACTAAAGAAGACAACAGCAAGGATTTTGATCCAAAAATGTACAAGAGCATAGTTGGCAGCCTTATGTACTTGACTGCAACTACGCCAGACATTATGCACGCTGTGAGTTTAATCTTCAGATTTATGGAAAGACCAAAAGAGACTCATTGGCAGGCAACCAAGAGGATTCTAAGGTATGTGAATGGAAGAAAGGGGTTTGGTATTTTATACTCCTCTTCTGAAAGTTTCATGTTGATAGGTTACACGGACAGTGATTGGGCTGGAAGTGTTGATGATAGGAAAAGCACATCAGGATATGTGTTTCATATGGGATCGGGAGCCATCTCATGGGCTTCCAAGAAGCAACCAGTTGTGGCTCTGTCAACAGCAGAGGCAGAGTATGTGATAGCAACAACAGCAGCATGCCAAGCAGTGTGGCTGAGAAGAGTTCTCAGAGATTTGTGTCATGAACAGGAAAATGGCACAACCATTTACTGTGACAATAGCTCAGCAATAGCTTTGTCTAAAAATTCTGTTTTTCATAAAAGAACAAAGCACATAGATACTAAATTTCACTTCATACGTGAATTGGTTAACAATGGTGAAGTTGTTT
>APFE030278865.1:91422-114726 GCA_000404065.3 Pinus taeda
AAATGCTGAACAAAGATTTGATCTACAACAGTTATTTCAGATTGTTCGGTGCCGCAAAGTCTTCTGATATTTTTGAGCATTAAATTCAGAAATTAAATCCCTTGCAGACAGCCGTCTTATTTTTGCTGAAAAGGCATCACCGCCTTCTGCAATAAATACAAAGATAAATATCAGCAGATATTTTGCTTAGTTTATAGTTTAATTCAGATATTTATTTTCCTATAAATGTAAACGAACAACAGTTCTGTTTTCAAGCAAGAAGGTGTAAGCAGAAAAAGAATAGCAGTTCTGTTTTCTGTCTGAGTGTAAGAAATTTTTAGAACAACAGTTCTGTTTCTGAGAGAAGGTTAGAAGAACAAAAGTGTGTCTCTTCTGTAAATGCACAACAGTGCTGAACCTGCGATTTTCTGAGAGAGAAAATCGATTTCTGGAACTGAAGTGTTCCTCTTGTAACAGCTAAGTTTACTGTATCAGTTTTGTTCACTGTTCATGAATACAAGTTTACTGTATTGCTGATTTTCTGTTGCTGTTACACCAAGTGTCAAAAACACTTTGATTTTACTCTGTAAGTTTATAAGTGATTTTGACGCCAACTTGTTTTAGTTGCTATGACACCAAAGCGTCAATTTTCTTAAAGTGACTTAGCGTCAAAAAAACGTGTTGCCGTTACACCGAGTGACTTGACGTCACAAATCGCGTTGCTGCAACACCACGATCAGCGTTGCTGCAACGCCAAGTCCTGTTGCCGCAACACAATTTCCAGTAAGCAGTTTTTTTGTTTTTTCTGTGTTAACAAAAACAGAGTGTTATTCTCTGTTGCTGCAACACCGAATCCTGTTGCTGCAACACCAAGTCCAGAAAACGAAATTTTCAGTTTTCTGAGCAGAAACAGAGCATTTTGGTGTTGTCTGTTTGTTAAGGAATTTAGCAGAAAATTCCAACAATATATTCATATTGACATTGTTTTTCCAATTTCGTCAAAAGTAGTTTAGTCGAAACTTGTACATATGTTATTGCTTACGGCAGAAGAATTATGTAACCTTGTCGAAACCAAATATTTTATACTCAAAATTTGCACTCCTATTTTAACATGAGAATGACTTTTTTTTTTACTATTATATATTTGAGTGCAAGTGAGAAAATTATGAGAAAATCCATGTTTATTAGCCCTCACTGCCTTCAACATAGTTCTATAGTAATCGAAATCGATATAATCGATATAATTTAAAACTTATGAACCATGCTTTGTTACAAAATTATGAGAAAATCCATGTTTATTAGCCCTCACTGCCTTCAACATAGTTCTATAGTAATCGAAATCGATATAATCGATATAATTTAAAACTTATGAACCATGCTTTGTTACATATTATGTCCTCATCACATTTGTTGGACCAACGAAGTATCTCGAGTTTTTTCTATTAACCAAGTATCTCAAGTATCTCATGTAATTTTCATCTTATTTAGCCTCATACCGATACCAAGGCAAGTATGAGGCCGAACTTAGGATAAGTATGGACAAATGACCAAATTTTCAGATTGACAAGAATTAATGCTAACATTAATTCTAAACATTAAATGCTAAAATGTTTATGTTTGAAAACTACGACTCTCAAAAACATTGTCTAGCACTTTTGTCTAGATATAACAGGTGACATACACGGTAACAATTGTCATATGTATGCCTACCACTGCTTATGTTTACATATAACAGGTGCCATACACTATAACAGTTCAGAGACCTGAGATCTGATCTCTTGAGACCCGTATATCTCTCTATTCTTGTGAACTAGAGAGAATAAAAGAACTTGACATTGCTTGTTGGCTTTGCAGGCTTTACGAATAGGGATGGATGACTGCTTAGAGAATCCAAACTGGCTGGGACAAGAAAGAAAGGGAGATGGTGGGTGGGCTGATGTTGGCTAGAGCATGTGGCGAGACACCACCCAAAAGTTATGGTGCTTCAGGATACAAGAACATTGATAACACCAGTGGCATTCATACACTTGAAATCGTATTATCATTGCTGTCCCTGAGCCCTCTATCCCTTGGAGAGCAAGAAAACACAATCTGCATTTGGCTTCCTGGTGAAAATCAAAACTATTGAAGTTGTTGTTGCACAAGTTGTCTTCTTCTTGGTGAGAGGCAACAAAATGAATGAAAACGGTTGAAGTTGTTGTTGCAAAAGAAGGTGCAATGATCTATAGCCAATCCTGTACGCAATTGTTCAAGAACTTATTTTTCTTGAACAATTAGATTTATTATTTATTGAAATCTTGTTAATTCGTGAACTTAAATAAACAAATATATCAAATAAAAAATTCAAATGCTTACTTAATTCTAAGAGAAATTATTAACTCCTTGTGTTTGAATATCATATCAAATACTTACCCTTGCATAATAGGCGGGTGTGGAAATTATGATTTTAGACTTGACCCTTATCCTTAATTCCATTGTACAGAAGGGATTGTATTAAAACTAATCACTAGTACTAAAGGATTACCAAACTTCCATAGAGGGATTAAAATGAGAATAGTTGCTTGAGGATACCCCTTGCAGAAGCACCCATCCCCATAAACCCACACCCACAAGCTAGCATAAAGCGATCAACATACAATCAGACTAACTACAAAGAGAGAGATCTACCTAAAAGTTCTTTCACTACCCACACAAGAAACTCCTGAAAGAAAGAATCCTAGATGGCAACAGTAGGAAGCTTCAGTTCCTATATTTATCAAGTTAAGGATACTGAGAAACATAGGTAGCCTCCTTTCCCTTGACCACAATATTAGTTACTAAGAGCATGCTTCTCTGCAATCTCAGACTCACAAATAGGGACATAAAACTACACATAATCCAAAGTTCTAACAACATTTCCAAGTAAAGTGTTGTCTACAGGTCATGGCGCGGACCTCCCAAGCCACGGTAAAACAAGGGAGCTTAATGAACATGGAGTTACGTTCGAGCACATAAAACTCCACAGAATCCAAAATCTAACAACATTGTCAAGTGAAGGGTCGTCTGAAGGGCATGGTGAAGACCTCCCAAACCACGAGAAAATGGGGGAACCTAATGAACATGGAGTTATGTTTGAGTCCCAACTTTTTCCATCTCAAAGTCAAAGGAGACAATTCCAATAACAATATTGCTAATTTTATCAAACAGAACAAGGGATGGAAGAATCTAGAGAGTCACATGAGTTAGTCACCTTTTTTCATGTAGGTACCAAGTCCTGCAAGAATTTCATTCTTTGATTGGTCTTTTCTCTTCTCACCTTAAAGGCAAACCAAAGTCAACACAAACACTATAACAACCTTAACAAATAACTCAAAACGTAATGAAAGTGGATTTTTGAGCTTACCCTTTTAGTTAAGCTATGGCTACTAGTAGTGCAGCCTTTCCTTTCCCTAACATGAATATAATTATCGTCCTTCTGAGCAACCTTTGAATTCTTCTCCTTTCCCTTCTTTGGGTTGGAGTCCTAGGTCTCGTCATTGTTATCATCGTCATCAACTTCACTATTCTCGCCAAGTCTACAACTTTTGGATTTAGCCTTCTCTGATTCCGGCATTAATTCAGTAAGTACATACATGATAGAGAAAAACTATGAGAAAATCTCAAAGAAATATGAGATGTTATAGAGCTCGAACCTTGGCATTGTCTACTGAAGTCAAAGATTTAACTCTTATTTTCTTTCTGATGTCATCATCTATGCATTTGGTCGTTTTAGAAAAAAAGCTCATGCTTTCCCCTCCTCCTTGTTGGACTCCTCCGACAACAGGTCCCAGGTTGGAAGCCCCGCAAACGATGTTCTCTGAATAATTTCAATCGATGTTGTTGAAAGAAGAAGAAGGTCATCCTTGGGCACAGATCTCTCTATGTATTGCAAACTATAACACATCTGCAACAACCTCAATCAATAGTTGAAACAACTAAAACAACATCTGGAACAATTCTTTAACCCCAACACCAGCTAGCACGCACCACCATCATATGGAATGGCATTCTCACCAGCTGGAACGTAATATCAAGATTTGAAACTGATTCTCACCAGCTGGAACTCAAGATCAAGATCGGAAACTGAATTTGTAACCCTAAATTTAACTAGAAACTTGTTGATCAAGATCTGAAACTAAATTAATGTCGACTGGGTGAATAAGAGCACAATCTGAAGATTCCTGAAATTGTGTTTTATGCATGCAATTTTGAGCATGTGGTTACAAATGCAACTTGTCTTCGTGGTTGTGATAGAAACATTGCCATGCGGGTGCTCGAGTTGGGAATTTGAAGACATTTAAAGGATGCGTCGCAATAAAATAGTTCACTGGGATGTCCAAGTATAATAATCAATGATGGGTATAACGAAGCAGTCAAATCTTTTTTTGTTCAATCTTTTTAATAAGTAATATTTTTGTGAATTTATTTATTTATTCTTAGTGACTTAAGATCTTATTTCATTTTCTTTAATAAGATCTTATTTCGTTTTCTTTCATTCCTTGATCAAGAGCATTTTATCCCAACTGGCTAGCTAGTAAATCCTCTTTTTCAACATGTACCCGAGCCAAAAATCTAAGCCAAAGGCATAACATAGCTTCTTAATTCAATGACACTGCAAAATTCAATATAATGGTTAACATGCCCGCCCTGGGAAAATTGGCATACTAAAAATCTCTGCCCTCTCTCACATTATGATACTCTGCAACCCTTTTTCGCACAGATAAATATCAAGGAAAAGGAAACACGCCAAAAATAGAGAAAGATAAATGTTTGGTGCCTCTAACAATTCCTATATTTTGTAAACTATCTACTAATGTAATGTTTAAAAAAAAAATATTTGGCCATGGTTTGGAACATGGAAACAAATACATGTTTCTTTCGCAAGAGATGGAATGTAAAATTTATCCTAATGGTACAATCCTTTGACATTATCATTCCTAATTTTTAAATACCAGTTGTTCTTCTAGTTAGTCGTAAATTTAATACATTTAGCGATTTGAATTGAATAATATCAATCTAATTCTGAGTGGTTGACCAATTGTCAAAGACTGACTTCATTTAGTTTATTTTGTAATCACGTACTTCTACAGAGATGAAAATGTGGAATTTCAATGACATCTTAAGTAGATCGAGCAGATTCATCTAAATTCGATCCAAGGGCTCTGTTTCTACTAATTTATTTGTACTTAAAATAAAGAAGTTCCCTATGAAAAATCAAATCGTAGTTTCAGAGTAAGGGAAGTTGGGCCTATGCCTCAATCACGATCTGAATCTCAAGCATCAGATGCCACAAGAAATGGAGTTGTCAAACTTATTCGTTCTCTTTGTCAAACTGGAAAACATGTTCATTCTAACTTCATAGTCTCTGTCTCTCGTTCCTTGTTTTCTCTTCACCCACTTGCAGGACTTGTTGCTTTGCAACCTTCCTTGTTTTACTATTAGCCTGAGTGCATGTGAGAATCCATGACATTGTCTTATGAGGTCGAGACATGATATTCACCATAATATGTACGAAAAAGGCCAGTGTTAAGAAAAATGGGTGAGAAGCCAATAACATGGTCGATATTGAAAATTAAAATTTTACATGCAATTAATTTGTATTTACATAACATACGTCTTCAGCTGTGACTAATGGAATTTTGAAAAGAAAATATGGAGATGTGTGAGCTAGAAAGAAAAATGATTTATAGTTTCATTTTCTAAATTTTTTATGTTAAGAATTTTTTCAACATTTTGAACTGATTGTGAATGAAAAGTAAAAACTTTAATTTTTTTTAAGTGCAAAACTTGTTTTGAAAGAATAGAAGAATTAAGTGGCTGATAAATGTCCATAAAAATCAATATGTTATAAGTATCAAAACACACATTTCATAATATATCTAATGCAGGTGCATAGGTCGAGCATAAGAGATAAATAATTTGGACAAGAGCTTACTAATGTGATGGGATCACATGGTAATGTTGGAAAAAAAATAAAAAAAATTTGTTAAAATTTTTTGAATATTTAATCTGGAGTGGTTTTAATTTTTTAGAAATAAGTTGGAGAAGTTATTTTTTTTTGTCAATATGGTTTTCAGTTTCCCTTGTTTTATGGAGAAGGGGAATCGATTCATTTTCATGACTCTTAGCTATAAAATTCAGTTCCTTTTGGGGAACGATAAAGATCGAATTCCTGGAAGCTCCTGAGAGAAAAGGAGAAGAGGAACTCGATGTTTCCTTTGTGTAAATATAGTTATGAAGTTTGAAAACACACCTGTAATTTCCAATATGTGTGAATTGTAAGGTATTTTTCTGTGTGAACAACATAAATGAACAACAAATGGGATTGTAAGTTTGTATGCTTTGAGATTGAATCTAAATCCCATGGTTAAATAAAATTGATTTTTGCGTCTTATGAACTATTATTAATTGCAGTTTTATTCTTGTGTGTTTGATCATTTGAGACCTTGTAACTTGTTAAATTGATTGTATTCTTGTTGTATTTGTTTTAAATCCTTGTGAAGGAATTTTCATTCTATTTTGGTATAGAAATGTGTGGTATTTACAATGATCTCGATGCTATTAAGCAAAAACAGAGTACCCTATTTTGGAACATTGTGAAACCCTTTTTTGACATGTTTTTCTCTCTTCTCTAATTGGATTATTTGTAATAGTATTGCAAATCCCAATGAAGAAAGGCAAGTGAAATAGTTTACTACGTCAAGGAGAAAGTCAGAGAGTTGAGTCGATTCATCTTCCCAGAAATTGCAGTACAAAATAGGGCGTTGCCAAATTATCCTATAGCGAATAGCACTACCAAATCATTTTGTAACGACTGAACAATTAATTTGAGAGTGGATGCTACCAAATCATTTTGTAGCGACTGAGCAATAGTTTGGAGGACTATGTGTTAGGTTTGAAATTTCCTTTTGGTTTGTCGATTGTACCAATTTGTGGTATTAGAGCAAACTTGTTTGTGGTTGTTATTGTCCATAGTGTAAGGGAATATGGCTATGCAAGCAAGAAGAGCACGAGGTTGAGGAGGCAGACCCATGGGTATTGTAGAACTTAGAGAAGAGATAATGAGACTACAAGGTCGTTTAAATGCCATGAAGGTAGGAATACAATGAGATCCCGAGGCTGAAGATATTAGTGTACCTGAAGAAGAAGTTGAGGAAGGAGAGGAAACTCCTGAAATCAAATTTTCAAGATCATTGTTAGGCTTAAGTTCAAGACCAAAGACTAAACTATCTAGCTATGATGTCAGCCTAGCAGTTGAATATTTGTTCGATTAGATCAGCGAGTTAGACAAGTATTTTGAATATGAAGATATAGATCTTGAGTCGATTCATCTTCCCAGAAATCGCAGTACAAAAATTTGATAGGGCGTTGCCAAATTATCCTATAGAAAATAGCACTACCAAATCATTTTGTAACGGCTGAACAGTTAATTTGAGAGTGGATGCTACCAAATCATTTTGTAGCGACTGAGCAATAAGCTGGAGGACTATGTGTTAGGTTTGAAATTTCCTTTGGTTTGTCCATTGTACCAATTTGTGGTATTAGAGCAAACTTGTTTGTGGTTGTTATTGTCCATAGTGTAAGGGAATATGGCTATGAAAGCAAGAAGAGCACGAGGTTGAGAGGCAGACCCATGGGTATTGTAGAACTTAGAGAAGAGATAATGAGACTACAAGGTCGTTTAAATGCCATGAAGGTAGGAATACAATGAGATCCTGAGACTGAAGATATTAGTGTACTTGAAGAAGAAGTTGAGGAAGGATCAGACCTGCTAAGGAAACTCCAAAAATCAAATTTTCAAGATCATTGTTCGGCTTGAGTTCAAGACCAAAGACTAAACTATCTACCTATGATGTCGGCCTAGCAGTTGAATATTTTTTCGATTATATCAGCGAGTTAGACAAGTATTTTGAATATGAAGATATGGATCTTGACAAACATGTGAACTTTACAGTAACAACATTGAAGGGTCATGCTACATTAGGGTGGGACAATGTGTAGGCTGAAAGGAGAAAGAAGAATAAGCCATTGATCAAAAGCTGGGAAAATATGGTGGAGAATATGAAGAGTAAATTCTTACCAAAATATTATCAGTGAAATCTATACAAGTAGATGTAGAACCTCAAGGAAAAGTCACTCACAATAAAAGAATATAACGAAGAATTTTATAAATTTAACTTAAGAGCAAGTTATGTGGAAGATGCCCATAAAAATATATCAAGGGATATTAATGGATTACGAATGGACATTCAAGATGAAATCAACATGCTTTCCTCAAGGACCATGGAAGAAGCATATGAATATGCCTTGAAGGTAGAAGAAAATATAGAAAGAAACCACAACTCAGGTAGAGGGTGTGGTTTTGTTGAAGGAAAAGGAGTGAACTAGAAAAGGAAGTCTTATAACCCAAAATAATGATGAAGGAAGCCCAAAATAGAAAGGGAAGTGAGAGAAAGAAGGTGGAATGGAGGAGAAAGACCTTAACAGAGAGGTAGAGGAAGAATCAGAGAGACTATTTATCAGTGCTATAGATGTAACAAAATGGGTCACAAAATTTTTGAGTGTCCAAAGAATGAGAATATGGGACAATTTGGTGCCCCTGAGGCAGAAAATATGTCAAAAACTAGAGAGGAATTGATGATGAATAAAGTCTTGTTGAAGCCAAATAAGAAATTATTGAACCAGTCCAAAGAAGGTACTTGTTTGGGACTATGTGTAAATCAAAAGGGAAGTGTTGCAATGTAGTGTTAGTGGAAGCACTAATAATATTGTTTCCTTAGAAATGGTGGAAAAACTAGGATTGGAGAGGATTAAACATCCAATGCAGTACAAAGTACCGTGGATGCAAAAGGGACACCAATTGTTAGTGAATGAGAAAAGTGAAGTTGAGTTCTAGATAAGAAGATATATGGACAAGGTTATATGTGATATAATTCAAATGGATTTTTGCCACATCCTTGTGGGTTGACCATGGCAGTTCGACATAAAAGTGATGCATGATGGAGAGAGAAATTGCTACAAGTTTGAAAAGGATGACATAAAACATACTCTTGTATCATTGAAAGAAGAGAGAACAGATGAAACAAGCAACCTGAAAGCACTATTCTTAAGTGGTAAATAATTTCTGCAACAAATGGTGAAAGAAGAGGTCAATTATATAGTAATCTGCAAACCAAAGGAAACTTCTTCACACTAAAATTGTTGATTTACTTATTGAAATTCAGGAAATGTTGTAGGAATGTAGATATTGTAGCAGATAATTTGTGTTATGAAACCAGCTCACAAAAAGATAGAAAAGAGAGATAAACGCCTTAGAATTCATCGTCTTCGAAGGGGCAACCTCCTTTACATTACACACATGAACAATTCTTGGATGATACAAATGGCAAGACCTCCTTTCTATATATAGGAGTATAAGGGGTCATAATATAATCAGAGCCGACATAATAATAATAATGTAAGGGCACAATAATAACAATAGTGGGCTTCTATGGGGAACAATTTTAACAATATGGGGACTACATGGGCACAACAATATAATAAGGGGGTTGTACTAATAACAATAAGGGGTTACACTAGTAGTATAGGGACCTAACATGCTCGTCTCCTTCAAAAAGTGTTGTTCTCAATGCTTGAGTAGTTCTTGATGCTTCTGTATAAAATTCTTGTCCTCCCATCTGGAATATTCAGTGGGTAAGTTCTTCCACTTGATGAGATACTCTAAAATTGATCGATTTTGTAGATGTCGGGTTCTTGTTTCTATGACTGCTCCAGGTTCCAATATGATTTTTCCTTCCTCGTCAAGTTCTAGCAATATTGTTTGAACCGAGATCTTTTGCAACTTTTGAATGAGTGGCCACACTTGTTCATCCTTCTTCCATTCATCCCTTTCTTCATTTATCCAATCTGGTTGGATAATAGAAATAGCATAAAACAATGCTTCCACATCCTTATCCTTTATTGAGAGTGCATCTACAACAACATTTTGCTTCCCTTTTTTGTAGATGATTTCAAAGTCATAACCCAACATATTTGTGACCCATTTTTTCTGTTCTTCTAAAGATAATATTTGTTCTAAAAAGTATTGAAGACTATCATGGTCCATTTTTACCTTGAAGTGTCTTCCCATTAGGTAAGGTTGCCATTTCTTAAGTTCATGTAGTATTGCCAACATTTCCTTCTCATAAATAGCTTGCTTGAGATGTAGCTGTAAAAATAACCAAATGCCTACATCAAAAATTCTTTCACTGTGATGTTGATATGCTTGTTGTTTCATTTGATTCTGCACCAAAGTGGCGTTATCCTTTGAAAGTTGGAGAAATTGTTGTTGATGCTCGATGTGAACTTTCACTGCTTGAATATTTTTCGTCTTGATACATCCTTCTATCTTGAGAGTTTGAGGAGTGGTAATTTCTTCTAATGCATTACAAGATATGGCAGGATTCATTTCTTGATGCTTGGTGTGATGTTTCACTTCTTGAACATTTTTCTTCTTGATATGTCTTTCTATCTTGAGAGTTTGAGGAGTGGTGATTTCTTCCAATGCGTTACAAGATATGGTTGAATTCATTTCTTGATGCTCAATGTGATCTTTCACTTCTTGAACATTTTTCTTCTTGATATGTCCTTCTATCTTGATAGTTTGAGGAGCGGTAATTCCAGCTAGTGCATTAAAAGATATGGTCGGATTCATTTATTCTTTCTCGATGTAATATTTCACTTGTGGAACCTTTTTCTTCTTGATATGTCCTTCTATCTTGAGAGTCTGAGGAGTGGTAAGATATTGTCAGATTCATTTCTTCTTTCTCTGGGGTTGGTTCCTGGTGTATATCCTCTTCTTTTGACGTTTCTTGATCCTTTTCTTCCTCCTCTTCACAATCAATGTAAAATAATTTCTTCTCAGCATAATTATGTCAACCTTTAATTTATTTTTTATCACAATTGTAACAAAACCCTTTTGCTCCTTTTTCTTCCAATTGTTGTGGCGTCAACCTTGTAGGTTCTAGAAGGCTAGGAGAAACAACACTTCCATATTTATAGTTGTGAGGGGTAGACTTCCTTGTTGCCATAATTTTGTTTTCCACTCTTCTTTCCAACCTGAATGCATTCTCCAATGAATCAGGTTCCCAAAGAAAAACCTCATGTTGAAAGTTATACTTTAAAGTCCCTATGGAGACATCAATCCTCTACTTCTCTGGAATATCATTTTCCCTTATATTTAATTTTTGAAAGTCATCAACGTGATTTGCCATTGAACACTTTTTTTTTAGATTTATCAATTGGCCAAAGAAGGTGTTCCTCTTTGTATCCTCATAATGTGTTATCACTTCCTCCGTGAAAATTGACCATGTAACAAGTGGTTTACGAGAACAAAGCCCTTTATACCATAAAAATTGATCTGGTTCTAAGTATGAAGATGCAATATGTACCTTTTGTAACAGTTTCACTTCATGTAGGTCAAAATATTGCTCCATTTATAGTATCCAATTTACCGGATCCTTGCCATCAAACTTCCTCATATCACCTTTTCTTGATTTTAGGAGTTCAATATTGAAACAACTGTAACTCTATAATTTTAGATCTCCAAGTTCTGGAATTGCGTCCTATAGTAGCCCTCTGCATTCTCTTTCTAACCCCACAAGTCTAATCAAGCTTGGATTCTACAAGGAAGAGTTATGTCAAATCTCCCATGATTACCTGATTATAGATTGGTTCAATAGAGCACACGTGTATGAAGCACCACGTCTCACTGTTTCAACCTTAGGATCTAAAAAATATACACATAAAACTACATTTTGTCCTCTTTTTGTAACTTCTTATGAAATGCCAATTTGATGCTCAGAGAGAAAGTTATGAAGATTTTCCCAAGGCCACTTGTTTACAATGTAATTCGGGAGTCTAAAAAAACTCTAACTTTCTCAGATCATATCTTCGCAAATATAGTGATACAAGATCTGAACTTCGGACCCGAAGTCAGAATGATTTCAGCTCAAATGGGTTTTTTTTTTTTTAGATTCTGAAACATCACAGAAAAAAGGTATAGCGAAAATTCCACGATCACCTGTTTGGAGCAGCGAAACCATAGAATCCAAAGCTCTGATACCACATGTTATGAAACCAAGTCACGAAAAGATAGAAAAGAGAGATAAACGCCTTATAATTCAGCCTCTTCGAGGGGGAAACCTCCTTTACATTACACAAGTGAAAAATTCTTGGATGATACAAATGACAAGACCTCCTTTCTATATATAGGAGTCTAAGGGGTCATAATATAATCAGAGTTGACATAAGAATAATAATGTAAGGGCACAATAATAACAATATGGGGACTACATGGGCACAACAATATAATAAGGGGGTTGTACTAATAACATTAAGGGGTTACACTAGTAGTATAGGGATCTAACAATTTGTTAAGAACGTTTCCACCCAAAATAAGCATCATTCATCAGATAGATTTCATACCAGTAGCAAGCCTTCCTAATAAGACTGCATAACAAATAAAACCTAAGGAAAATGAAGAAATAAGGAAACAAGTATAGCATTTGTTGGACAAAGGGTTGATAAGAGAGAGCTTGAGTCCATGTGTTGTGCCTACCATACTAAGTCCAAAGAAGGATGGAGAGTGGAGGGTGTGTGCAAATTCCAGAGAAATCAATAAGATCATAGTTAGATATATTTCAATTTCCACGGATGGATGATATGATGGATTGTTTGAGTGGAGAAACTTACTTTTCAAAGATTGATTTGAAAAGTGGTTACCATCAAATCCGAATCAGGGAAGGGGACAAGTGGAAGACAACTTTCAAGACTAATAATGAGTTATATGAACAGCCAGTCATGCCATTTGAAATGATGAAAGCACCAAGTACATTCATATGGTTGATGAACTAAGTCTTGAAGGAGTTTATTGGTAGGTTTATTATTTTTTACGTAGATGATATCTTAATTTTCAGTCAAACTAAAGAAGAGCACCTTAGACATATGAGATATGCTTTGAAAATATTGTAATAAATTTTTTTGTCAATTTACCTCAAGAAATGTACTTTTATGAAACCTAAGTTAGTATAATTAGGTTTTGTAATCTCAAAATATGGAGTAAAAATGGATCTGGAGAAAATAGAGGAAATTGCGAGTGAGCCGTCATCCAAGAGAACTTTTGATTTTAGAAGCTTTCATGGCTTAGCCAACTTCCATCAGAAGTTTATTAGGAACCTCAATGGTATTTGCACAAATATCATAGATACAATCATTAAGGATATACATACATTTTGTTGGACAATAGTAGGAGAGGAAGGTTTCCATCTCTTAAAGAAAAAATCACTAAGAGACTAATGTTGAAGTTGTATGACTTCAATCAGCTCTTCCAAGTAATATGGGATGTCAGTGGGATAGCTATTCTAGAGTTGTACTAAGCCAAGAAGATAAACTTATTGGATATTTTAGTGAGAATTTAATTGACTTAAAAAATAAATACTCTTCTTGTGACAAAGAGTTATATGTTGTGATTCAAGCTTTAAAGCATTGGAGGCACTATTTAATGCCTAAGGAGTTTTTTTTGTTCTCTGATAATTCCGCATTACAGTATATAATGCAACATCACAAGTTGAACCATAAGCACGCCAAGTGGGTTGAATTTATACAGAGTTTCACCTTTGTTCTGAAGGCTTCATATAAGTGGAAAATAAAACAAAGTAGTCAATGGTTTAAGCAGGAGAAGTTTGATCATGAAATATAGTCAAGTGCAAGTTTTAGGTTTTGACTATATGAAGGATTTGAATGAATTTTTTGTTGATTTTCAAGAAGCTTTTGATGCATGCAAGAATCTTGTAAACAAAGAGAGAAACCCACAAAAATATTTCATGTTGCAATATGGTTTGTTATTCAAGAACAACCAACTATGCATTCCCAACTGTTCTATGAGAGAGAACTTGATATAAGAAATGTAGGTTTTAACCCCATACAGAAATTACCTGCATACGAATTCTAAATCACAGGAAAAATAAAAATGCAAGAGCATAACACATAAAACACATATACACAAAGATTTCCCACTGGATCTCAAAACCGAGACTACCAGCTTGATTTTTCATTATGTTCCTTTCAATGTTACAATACATATTTATACATGTCGAAGCATCCAATACCATGGACCGAAAACCATCGCGTCCAAAACCGTGGGCCGAAAAACCATAGGTAGGTTCGGCCAACCTAATATAGGGTCCAAAAAAAATTTTCTCGGGGCGCTGCCCCGAACCCCGTAGAGGGGGGCTACTCGCCCCCCTCAAACCCCCCGAACAAGGGGGGCTACCACCACCCCGCTGCGCAATCGGCACGCCGAAGGGGGGGCTCCGCCCCCCCTCTAACCCCCCGATTCACTACGTAGGTTAGTCGTGGAAAGAATATAACACAACCCAACAAGAAAAACACAATGGAGGGTTGGCAAGACATTTTAAGGTTGATAAGACACTTGCACAACTGAACCATTTTTATTATTCTCCAAAGATGAGAGTGGATGTGTAAAAATATCTGAGTAGGTGTAGATTGTGTCAACATGTGAAAGGAAGGAGTCAAAACATTGGACTATATACTCCTTTATCCGTTCCTGGCAGACCATGGGACTTGGTGAGTGTGGATTTTATTTTGGGTTTACCAAAGACTTAACGAGGTAGTGACTCAATACTTGTAGTTGTGGATAGATTTACGAAAATGGTTCATTTTAATCCATGTTACAAAAATAGTGATGCTACACATGTGGCTAATTTGTTTTTTATTGATATTGTTTGATTACATGGTTTTCCGAGAAGTATAACTTCTGACAGGGATACAAGATTTACAGGGAATTTTTGGAGAACCTTGTGGAAGAAACTTGGAACCAAGTTAAAATTTAGTTCAAGCTATCATCCATAGTCTGATGGAAAGACCAAAGTGGTGAACAGAAGTCTCGGGAACATATTAAGAAGCCTTGTCGGTGATCATTCCAAGCAATCAGATTGTGTATTAGCTCGAGCATAATTCTCATATAATGATTCACCAAATAGGAGCATAGGGAAAAGTCCATTTCAACTTTTTGTATGGAACACATCCTAGGGAAGTTTTTGAACTGCGATATTTGGGTAGATTGGAACAAAGAAGTGTTGAAGAAGAGGATTTTGTAGCAGCAATGAGTTAGTTACATGAACAAGTTAAGCAAAGGTTACAAGTCAACAACTCCAAATACAAGCAGAAAGCATATTTAAAAAGGAAAGAAGTGAACTTTGAGGTGGGATACATGGTCTGAGATCACCTAAGAAAGGAGAGATTTCTGAAGGAGCATAATAACCTTAAGATGAAGAAAATAGGTCCTTGGAAGATACTTCATAAATTTTCAGCAAATGCTTATGAATTGGAGTTACCTATAGGTATATGTACACCAATTTTCAATGTGCTTGATTTTTATCCTTATTCCATCTAGTGACAAAGGCTAATCTACAACAAACATAGAGAGTGACGAAGTCAATGAGTAGCAATGGGTAAAACAAATGCCTATGGAAAAAGAATTGGAGGATAAAATGATTATGGATACAAAAGTTGCAAAGAAAACAACTTGTAGGGAATATTTGGAGTACTTAGTGAAGTGGAAACAACATCTGGTTAACGAATCTACTTGGATGAATGTTGTAGTTATGTAGAAAGTAGGTTATTCTATCAAAGACCTATGAGCAAGAGCTCATAAATATTTTATTTCATAGGGAGCCTGGTGTAGGTACATAAGCCGAACACAAGATATAAAGAACTTGGATAGGATCTTACCAATGTGATGGGATGGTAGCATGGTAAATATGTAGAAAAAAAACAGTTAAGAAATTATGAATATTTAATTTAGGAGTAAGTTTGATTTTCTATAAATAAGTTGGAAAATTTATTTTCTATTGTAAATATAGTTTTTAGTTTCCCCTGTTTTGTGGAGAACGAGAATTGATTCATTTTCATAACCCTTGTTTGTAAAAGTTAGTTTCTTTTGGGGAACAATAAATGATTGCATGAAATCTCTTGAGAGAAGAGAAGAAGAGGAAATTATTGTTTCCTTTGTCTAAATATAGTTCTAAAGTTTTGTTGACAGTGCTGAAAATCCATCAACCAAGGGGGTCTCTTCGATGTGAAGTCCCAATTTGACCTCACACCATTTGGAGTAGGAGCTCTAGTTGGAAATACGATTGGTTGCCATTGTCCTTAGGTATTTTCCTTGGCTACCATTATTAACATAAGAGGTTATGCAAACATTATTTGAAACAAGCAAGTGAGCTGACACAGTGAGGAATACAATTGTGATGTATATAAGGTACTTTCATGGTAAGGAGAAAGAGAGTGAGCCTCTAGAAGAAAAGTAATAGTACTATCCTAAAAGGGACACAAAAGAGCATAAGAAGATCATTAGCTAACTTGAAAAGTAATTCATAAGGCACCCATGATCATAAAACCAAATACAACAAACCTTCAACAAGATAAGTACGAAATCCACTGAAATAGTTCAATTTCCTTAGTACATGTGAAAAAAACACATATCGTAAACATAAAAAGAATAGTCTTACTATATTCACGATACATGTTTGAAAATGTGTTGGTTCATCTAGCTTCATATATTAAGGGAAGTACCAGGATATAAAAGTACAATGTTGCCACACTAGCCCCAATAGTGGAACATTAAGTCACCACTTGCTCCTCTAAAGAAATATCTTCTCTCCTATGCCAATCTAGAGAAGCCAAGGTAAAATTTCAAGTCCCAGAAGTCCCTTTTATTGAGTTATGAGGGTGTATTTATATCAAATGATGTGAATTTCCACCTCCCATGTGACTCTTGACCTCCCTCATGACTCTAGAGCTTCTACAATGACTTCTATAATTCTTACATGACCTTTGAACTTCTATATGACTTTAGACCTCAACAATGACTCTTCATATTCCATGTGGGATGCATGGTCTTACACATATTTACATTTTCACATTTTGGGAAATTACACAATTATATTCCACAAATGATGTGGAAATATACTAAGACACATGTGACTCTTGAGATGAATCTTGACAATGATGACATAGAACTTCATGCTGATGTGGCATTGCCAAGCTACTCCTTTTTCTTTTTCTTTTTTGAATCTTCATGATGGATCTTGCAGGTGTTTCATCTTCATCCTCCAATGGGATGCTTGATATGGAGCCTTCATGTGATCTATATCTTTGATCTTCTATGGTAAGCTAGTTCCCCTTCATCTTCTTTTTCGATGACTTCTTCATGGTTCCAGCTTCACAAGTGTATTATCTTATGGTATTCTTCTCTTACTCTATGAACATCTTCCTATCATATCAAGATGTAGTACCTGCAAGTGGAATCCACTCATGACAAGACAAAATCAATCAAGAAGTATCCTAGTCTAGCTTGCTTCATTAGAATGAGTGATTGAGGTAGGACTGAGCACTGGATAGGCAGGAAGACTCGGGGATTGCACAATGCATAGTTCTAGGGGCCAACAATGTATGGAATGAAGCTTAAGCATGTGCAATGCATAGTTTTGGAGGTTTGGATAAGATGAATGCACAGTTGAGGAGATTAGGGTCGTATTCTTAAGCCTTGATGTTTTCTGATGCATAGTATAGGAGAGAGAGAGGCCTAGGGATTGGACAACTCATGGAGGCAGGGAGATAACTTAAGGCTTGCCACTACGGAATGTGCAAAAGAAGACTTACTGAAATGTTAAATTGTGGAATTGTGGAGGTCAATAGGTCATAGGCCTTGAAGGTAGGAACTGTGCATTACATTGTTCTTAGAGGCAAGGGGGAGCTTGACCCTCACTAGTGCACGATGTGCAATTCAAGGAGCTTGAGTTGGGTCAAGTTGGTCGAGTAGAAATATTTTTAGGATGTGGCTAAGTGCGAGACCAATAAGGTAGAAGTGAGACCATGATTGAACTTATGAATGATCACACACACTCAAAAAAATTGATGACACAATGTTGATGACTATGTACACAAGAACAACGTGATCCCCTCAATGCGATGATAATACAAGAACCTCCTCCAAGTATGACACTTAGGATAAAATTTTCAACCACAATGATGACACTAGTATGACAGTGCTCAAGGTTTTGGGAATATGTCTAATGTATTTCCTTATGATGAATAAGACACATTAGTGTAGTATAATGCATCATAAATTCCGTTTAATAATGTATAATTGACTCCCTTCGACTAGGTGTGACACTTAAGGTACACTTTGTGATGATAGTGACGACATTAGTATGAAAATGCATAGAAATTTTGGAACGGGTTAGTACATCTGTACATGGTAAATAGGACCCATTGGTGCCAAGGTTGCCTCTCATAATGAAATATAACTCTGCTTTTACAAAGTGTGACACTTCCCATGCCAAAGACAAAACTTGCAACAATAAGAGAAGAGTGAAAACGACACTTATAAATGCGAATGAAATTGAACGCAACACATGCCAGAGTGAAGATAAGATGAAAATGAAACTTATTAAAGTGAAAAGAAGCAAAAGAAACAATTATAAACATTAAAGTGACACTTGTGAAAGTGAAAGTGTGCACTGACAATCAACATAGGTTGAAAATTACACATGAATTGTCTTGATGGACTGTGCTATGCTATTCAAGCTTTCATAAAGAATGTGCTCATGAAGTTGTTACAGAATGAACATGTGTATGTAAGTGTCTTCGACACTTAGAAATCAAGAATAAGGCCTAAACAATTAGCATAACATTCATCGATCATGAAGTGACTATGGAATAACAGATCATTAGATCATCATTAGGCTCCAAAATTCACATGTAGGAAATTTTTTGGTGGATGTTGATCACAGTGTCAACACTTGGAAACACACTGGTATAACTCCAACTTCTCTTTTCAGGTTTTATCCTGAAGTGTAATATCTCAGTGTTTCAGGAAGTATTGATTCTTCAGATGGATCACCTCGACTCCCCCATTTGACCAAGTTATGGATATATTCTCCTATATTCATTTTCACGATTAAACACATTCACAAAGCTTGTTGGATCACAATTGTTTCAATCAAGGAGAAGGGTAATATAAAATTGTGAGTTTAAGATAATCAGATTCTTAGTTTTCATCTTTAGTGTTGCTTCATTACCAGAAAGCCTTGACAGTACCTTGATAGAGTCACTACAGGAACACAAGTATTTCTCCACTACCAGTGAGCCTGAATAGTAACCCGACAAAGTTACTGGCTTCACCTCTCTATGTAGGAAACCTTTCTCTTCTTTTACCCTTTATTTATTTATTTATAGGACCCTCCATATGCACTTATTTATTTCACTAGGGAATAAGACAGATCCTAAATTATTGAGAGAAGACGAGGTTATCCCTTAGAGAAGGTTATATATATCTCTAATTTTGGTTTGATCTCTATTGATTTTCCCCTTTCCCTTCTTCTATTCAATTGGTTCAACAAGATGAACACCATTTAATTACAACACCAAGTCAAGGAATCAATATATTAGAATAGATACATGATTTATGGTTGGACCAAAGGATTTTTGTTTGAATACATCATATTTTCCATTCATACATCATTGAATTTAAAGTTATGTAAACCCAAGATAGAGAAGAGGATGACAGATAATCCAAGCATTGCTCGTTATCGCACTTTCCCTTTTCAAGTATTGCCACATTATCTTTTAAGCCAAGCGAGAGTATTTTCATGTAGAGTCTTATTAAACAAAAGCAAGAAAGAAAAGACAAGTAATAACAAGAAGATAGAAGTAAAATAGAGTGGAAGTAAACCTTGACTGTAAAGCAACATGGAAGATAAAAAAACCAAATGTAAGAACTAGTGCAAAGTAAAATGCAAAGGTCATCAAATGTAACTAGGGGATTAAATGCACCTAAAACTACTCCTAATATAATGAGCTAGAAGGTTATGGATAAGTGTAATAAAGTCTCCAATGTAACCATCATAACTGCTCCCGACCTACAATCACAAAGATACAAGCAATTAAAAGTAGTATAAATCATTGTGCAAAAGAAAAGACAACAACTTGACAAACTTGCACAATGAATCGAACGTCTTGCTTATCATTAGAAAGATGTGCATACTAACTAGCTTCAACCATTTTTGAGCTTTACATTGTTGCTTGAAATGACAATCATAAAAACTTTAAGGCCAATTATGGAATTACATTCATTTATGTTTTCAGTTTTGATAAACATTAAGAAAGATTGAAACTTGTTATTTGCGACGAAGCTTGCAAGGTAAGATTTCTCTAACCATTCAATGATTGGATCATGATATCCTGAACAACATATTAGAAAACCTTGATGCTCATGAGAAAATGAATTTTCAATTAACACATTCAAATCACAAAGAGAAACTTCTGAGGGGGATTTTATTTGATATTATTCAGAATCCTTGTCAATATGGTGATAACTTGACATAATTGTTTATTTTTTAGTAGCTTGGGAGGTACTCCAAGCCCTAGGGTTTGAGTTTTGGAGGTTCGATGATCCAGGAGGATCCGTTGATTCAAGTTGTATAGGTGTTCAAGTGTCTTCATCAGTATTCAGTGTCTTCATCACTTCAATTCATCTTCAATAGATCGACAGTGTTGGTTATGGATTAGGTTGTTCATGTAATGTTTATGGTTTCATAGCATTCAGTCAAGATGGGTCAGTGCCTCGTTGTTGACATGATTTCATCGACAGTTCCTTAGGACTTGGTCGACAACATGTGTTTTACCGTTCGACTCACAAAATTAGTGTCGACATGGGTGTCGTCATGGCAAAGGGTCGATATCGTCATTTGTCGACGATAGGCATGGGTTTATTGTCATCATGTGACGAATGTCACGAATGTCACATTGTGACAATATTTTGCATATGGGTTTCAAAAACTACATGTAAATCCTAATCTATATATTAAATCCTAGACCTATGCCTAAGTTCTACCACCATAATCCATGCATTCAAAACCCAAAACCTAACACTATGTGTTAATAAAAACCTAAAACCTATTGCAATGAACATATCACCTAAGCATCAACCTATTTTCAATGTTTAAACATTAAAAAACATTGTAAAATATAATAAACAATACTAAACTGCTGCAGCCTAACTACATGGGAAGCCTAATCGCAGCAGGGACATGTGAACAGTGGCATTGGCAGAGTAAATTGCATTCATAAACTGCCAGCAGCTAAATCACGTCAGCCACATGTGAACAGAGCCGTCGGGGTATGTTGATCGTTAGTTTATCATTAACCCACCAGCATCTAATCGCAGCAGGACCTCAAGGGATGTGATCATCAGCAAGGGTAAGTTGTCAAGGTTATGTTAACCACCGGGCTTGGCTGACCACGCAGAGATTCCAACGAAACTGTGACATGTGAATGGGCCAGGGTAACCGCTAACCATCACCATTTCAACAAATGGTCAGCAGAACTGCCGGGACCTAAAACCATCAGGGTCAACAACAATCACATGTGTTGTCACCAATCTTCCACCTAGTTAGCTAATGGTTAATGTCTTTCAGGCTAATATAAGGTTTCAAGTGGGTTTTATTGCGATTTTTGGTATTAAATTAATTCGAGGACCAAGCAACTTACCTTAGGTGGCAAACAATAGCTAGATCGAGTTTCTAAACCAACCAATTTGCAACCAATTCATTCTTGAACTTAGTGAAGGTGGGTTTTGTGCATATTCAGGCCTAAAAAGGCAAAATTTCTCTTCATTGATCAAGGAGAGTGGTTTTTGACTTTTGTATGCAGATTCTAGAGGACATAGGTGATTTTGTTTTCAATGTTTTGGGAACATCTGGGGTTGGTTTTGGAAACCGTAAGTAGCGTTGGAAAGCTGGTTCAGAGGGCTATCTTATGACAGAGGTAAAAATTACATGTGTACAAGTTCAGCTTAACTAAATCACTATGTAATCGACTCCTTTCTTCTCATTCCTAATAAAAATGGTCACCCATATTGAAAGTGGACTCAGAGACGTAGTCCATTAGGGATGAACTCCATCATCAAGTTGTTGTCTGGTATCACTGTGCTTTTACTGTTTTCACTTCTGTTATGCATTGATTTCATGTTTAATAAGTTGTCGTAAAGTGTTTTTCTCAAGCATTTTACCTCGATTTTCGTGCTTTCAGATATCATTCAAATCATAAATGGCTAATCACTTCTACATCAGTGTTTAGTTTATGGTCATTTCAGATCATATAATTTGGTATCAGAGCAGGTTGCATTTGTAGAATTTTCCATTGAATGTTTGCTAGGTCAAATTCACAAGGAGGAGAAGGAATCCTTGTGCAGATCGATCCAAAGATTGGAAAGCGACGAATCATTCATAAATCGACCATGTCAGGATCAGATGCAGGTGAAAACACTGAAACTAAGATGAGTGAAGAACAATTTCAACAGGAATTCTTAACCATGCAATAGATGTTGGGAGAATTGTACAAAGACAAGAAGGTGAGAGATGCTTCTTCTTCAAAGGCATCGAATAAGGACAAAGGTAAAGGCAAGGTTGATAAACCACCTTCACCTCCATCATCTCCATCATCCTCTTCTTCTTCTTCGTCCAGTGCAGAATTTGAAACAGAAAAGAAACCTAAGAAAACATCTCTTTTGAAACTTGATGTTAAATTTGAGTTACCTGTTTATGATGGCGAAATGAATCCTGAAAGGCTAGATAACTGGATAAAGCAGTTAGAAGTGTATTGTCACATTCAGAACATTTCTTGTGATAAAACTAAAATTCAGTTAGCTACACTTAGAATGGGGGGAACAACTTTAATCTAGTGGGAAAGTAAAACTCAGATAGATGTAAAGAATAAAGGAAAAGTAATCTCTTCATGGTCTAAGTTTTTAAAAGCTCTTAGGAAACAATTCTATCCTTTAGGATATATGCAGCAAGCTATTATTTATTGGAAGCATCTGAGGTAAGGTAAAGGGCAGAGTGTTCAGGAGTTTACTCATGCGTTCAGAAAGAAAGAATTGGTGCTTGGTATTTCATTGGATGCACGTGAAACTTTGTTAAAATACATCGACAGTTTACATTCATATTATGGATTTCAGATTTCTGTGGCTTGAATCTTTTGAATAATTGACCGGAGAATCCATAGTTGTATCATTTTTGAACCGACGTTTCGAATCCCAAGTGGGATCCATCTTCAGGATGAGAGAATGATGATGACAGAAGAGCAGCAGAGAAGAAATAAATAGATAGAGGATGGAAATTTTTGGAGAACCACACAAGTCGGCTGAGTTAATAATGATTTCTATTATTTTTATTTATTTTG
>APFE030278865.1:114746-138080 GCA_000404065.3 Pinus taeda
TTAAAACACATTAATAAAAATTTCAAAATAAATAAAAATAATAGAAATCATTATTAACTCAGCCGACTTGTGTGGTTCTCCAAAAATTTCCATCCTCTATCTATTTATTTCTTCTCCGCTGCTCTTCTGTCATCATCATTCTCTCATCCTGAAGATGGATCCCACTTGGGATTCGAAACTTCGGTTCAAAAATGATACAACTGTGGATTCTCCGGTCAATTATTCAAAAAAATACATTCATATTTGCAGCATACATTATTGATTTTTAATCCTGATGATTTTGATGAGGTGTGTGTTCAGGCCATACATATTGAATTAGGTGGTAGACCATTCAAGTTTTCATCTCAGTCATCCAAAGAGTTGGAAACCAAAGATTCTAGTGATAGTAAGGGGAAGAACAATTCGAAGAGAAAGAAATCAGTGATCGTTCAGAAGGAAAGACCTACTTTTTCTCATTGCCAGAGAATCAGTCATGTTGAATCAAAGTGTGAGAAACTTCATCCAGAGCTTAAGCCAAAAAAATTCCTTAAGTTGAAAGATGAAAAGAAGGCCATTGCAGAAGTCTAGCAAGATTTGGGTTCAGATTCAGGTGATGAAAGGAGGATAACTGCTATGGTTACGATAGGTAAAACTTCTGACACTGGTTCAAGTTCAAAAACTATTGTATCTTCTTCAAACATAAATCCTTCACATGAGGATAAAAGAGTTGAACTCTTACACATAAGGATAACTTCTAATCATACAAAGATTGACACAATGTTTGACAATGGATTGCAAGAAAATTTAATATCTGAACATATAGTTAATCAATTGGGATTGGAGACATATCCAAGACCATACCCATTAGGTTGGATTAATAAATCAACTCAGATACATGTCACAAAGAAGTGTCGGTTAAAATTTGCAATTACATCTAAGTACATTGATGAAATGGAGTTAGATGTGGTCCCAGTAGACATATGTTCAGTTGTCTTAGGAAGTCCTTATCTTTATGATAGAGATGCAGTGCTTTACAGAAAGGAACATAAATATCACCTAAAGAAAGAAGGGGTTGAATTTACTTTTAGGGCACATAAAGTCAAATCAAACTTGGATTTAATTGTTACAAATCAGGTTCAGTAGTTAATAAGTTCAAGTAAATACGTACTCATGTTTATTAAGGAACAACATAAGGATGATTGTTCAGAATGCGAGATTCAGTTTATAGATCAATTGGTCAAGGTGGTTAATTATTTTCCAAGAAATATTATTCATAAACAGGATAAGAAACATGAAATAAATTTAATGTCCTATGAACATATTCTTAAAAATAGAATGACTCTCAACTCATTCATTCAACTAAATTCTAGAAACTATCATCATCAGCAGTGTATTGCAGGGAATGGTACATGTGAGTCTAATCATATACTTGTTTCAGATGGTATGTTTATTTTGAGTTTCAGGGGTGCAAGTCAGTATTTGGGAAAGTCAGTGTTACATTTGTTTGGTATTGCATCATCATTTCATGCTTTAAAAAGTAGTGAAGCCTCTTTTCAAGTGGAGAGCAAGTCTATAAGTTTTCATGACAAAGCATTTTCGAAAGCAAATCTAAAGTTTCCTTATCATGATTTGAAAACTAATTCATTAAGTGAAAGTGTTAGTCAATGGAGATATCAGTTAATAGACGAAGAAATAGTGATTCAACTGAATCAACAATTACTTAGATACTTTCAAATTCAAACTAAGTTGCAACAGTTTTTACATCACAGCTGGATGAGTTCTATGCAACAAGTTCACTTAGTAATCAGTGAACAAGAAAGTAAATCAAGTCAAGTAATTGATATGAAGTCAAAATCAAAGGAGTCTTCGAATATTTCAGTTATTACAGAAAGTAGATTGTTAATACCCATCAGATGTATTGAACAAAGTTCTACAAACACTATTTCAAAGATGTTTTTGAATCACTAACTCATGATTCTTCGTGGAAAGAATTCAATTTCCATGTTGATAACAAGTTGTTTTCCCATCGTCGCAAGTTGTTCATACTGCAGATGGATGAAACAAGTCACTGACTCGAAAGGTATCATGGTTAGCATCATCACGATCATCACTTGCAGGTGATTGATCGAATGTATTGGTACATCCTCAAGTCAAGGTGGAAGGAGAGGGAGTTCTACCCTCATCGACTAATTGTTTAGTCAAAATTTTTTGGTCCAAAAGCTTTCAAGCAGAGAGGAATGATTTAGGAGGATCCATTGATTCAAGTTGTACAGGTGTTCAAGTGTTGTCATCAGTATTTAGTGTCATATTCAATTCAGTTTAGCTTCGACAGATTAACAGTGTTGGTTATGGATTAGGTTGTTTAGGTAATGTTTATGGTTTCATGGCGTTCAATTAAGATGGGTCAGTGCCTAGTTGTCGACATGAGTTCATCGACAATTCCCCAGGACTTTGTCGATGACATGTGTTTTGACATTCGACTTGCAGAATTAGTGTCGACATGGGTGTCGTCGTGGCAGAGGATCGATATCATTATTTGTTGATGATAGGCATGGGTTTTTTGTCATCATGTGACGAATCTCGCGAACATCACATTGTGACAATATTTTGCATATGGGTTTCTAAAACTACATGTAAACCCTAATCTATGTATTAAATCCTAGACCTATGCCTAAGTTCTACCACCATAATCCATGCATTCAAAACCCTAAACCTAACACTATGTGTTAATAAAAACCTAAAAACTATCGCAATGAACATATTTTCTCGGCCTATTTTCAATGTTTAAACATTAAAAAACATTGTAAAATATAATACACAGTCCTAAACTGATGCAGCCTAACCGCACGGGAAGCCTGACCACAGCGGGGACATGTGAACAATGGCATTGGCAGAGTAAACTGCAGTCATTAACTGTCAGCAGCTAAATTGTTTTGGCCGCATGTGAACAGAGCCGTCGGGGTGTGTTAACCGTCAGGTTATCATTAAGTCACCAGCATCTGACCGTAGAAGGACCTCAAGGCATGTGATCAACAACAACTTACCCTAGGTGGCAAACAACAACTAGACCGAGTTTCTATACCAACCAATTTGTAACCAATTCATCCCTGAAATCAATGAAGGTGGTTTTTATGCATCTTCAGGCCTATAAAGGAAGAATTTCTCTTCATTGATCAAGGAGAGTGGTTTTTGACTTTTGTATGCAGATTCTAGAGGACATAGGCAATTTTGTTTTCAGTGTTTCAGGAGCATCCGGGGTCGGTTTTGGAAACCGTAAGCAGCGTTGGAAAGCTGGTTCAGAGGGCTATCTAATGACAGAGGTTAGAATTTTCTATGTGTAAGTTCAGTCTGACTAAATAACTATGTGATCGACTCCTTTCTTCTCATTCCTAATAAAAACGGTCGCCCATCTTGAAAGCAGACCCAGAGACATAGTCCATCAGGGAAGAACTTCCTCATCAATTTGTTGTTTGGTATCTTTGTGTTTTTAGTGTTTGCACTTCTGTTATGCATTGGTTTCATGTTTAATCAGTTATTTTAAAGTGTTTTTCTCAAGTAGTTTACTTCGATTTCTGTGCTTTCAGTTATCATTCAAATCATAAATGGCTAATCACTTTTACATTAGTATTTATTTTATGGTCATTCCAGATCATTGGAGCACCACAAGAGTCACTTATGGGTTTGGAACCTAAGGTTGGGGTTTTGTACCCAAAGGAGTTGGGCCAGAACCACGAGGTATTTGAGCACAATCAAATTTTAGGTGATAGTTGATGTCGAGATAAAACCAATGCATCAAGAATCGCTCAAATCAGAGCTCTAAATCATGAGATAATAATTTTTGTTTGTCACTATCATGATTTGTGCAAGTTGGCTTGGCTTTAGAAATACTTTCTCACATTTGGAAAGAATTTGTTGGAGCCACATGTGAAGGATATAAATTAGGCACATGTGTGAGTTGATTTGATGATCCACAAGTGCACATTTCATAGATAAATAACATCTAAAGTTGAGTCGCAACCAAATCAGAAGAAACAAGGCTAAGTTTAGGGCATATTTGTGATTGTTTGCAGGGTCGAGGACTAGGGCAGGGAAGTTGCAGATTCAAGGAGGAATTTTGGGTTGTTTAGTGTGGGTTTGAGGCTGTAGTCTCTTGTGAAATTGAGTTGCATGCCTGTTCTAGAGATTGAGGTAGGTTGCAAGCTTAAACCATAGGTTGTGAGGGTCCACAAGCCTAACCAAAGGGATGGAAATTAGCCCAAGTATGAATACAGAACATCAGTGACACAAGAGAAGTATGTCGTAGCTGTAGGATGTTGTTAGGAGGAAATTGAGGGTTAACAATGAGCTAACTATTTCCCTAACCATTCAATGTCACCTATAGCATAAGTGCACCAAATTGCAAGGTATGTTGATGTTGTTTCAATGATGAATTTGTACTAGGTGGATGGGCCATGTGTGGAAACAATTATTGCAGCATATGGAAGCCAAGGAGGGAATGATAATGTGGTGGGTAGATTCCCTAACAAGTGGGCAGATTCAACAATGAAGCTTCAATATTGGATGATATTTATATAGCCTTTGGGAGCCAATTTTTGAGTTTGACTTGGGTGGTTAGAAACCTCAACAAGGAGAATATCGTATAGTGAACAGATTGGGTGCCATTGGACTGGTGGAGGGAAGTGTGTTGGTGACCCAAAGTAACCCTTGAAAATAAGTCATAAAGAGAGATTGACAACTAAAGTTTGGGTGAATTTGATAAGGCTAATGTGCAATACATTGATGGACTAATGGAATGCTATATTGGCAGATTTGGAGCTCCGATATTGGCCAACCTAGAGGAGTAGATTGGATCATCGATGTTCATTGTAGTATAAGAAACTTGTAGCAAAGATAGGTGGAAGTCCTCCTCGAGACTCTATGTGTTGTCCTTTGATGGACTAAGGGGAAACTAAAGAGCAGAATGAAATAAAAGGACCAACAGGACGAGATACAACATATAGAATGCAGTGAGATTGTTAGTGTATCTTGTATTATTATACATGTGGATAATTTAGGGCCATTATCCCTTGTATGGGAAGATCTAGACTATTGTATTATTCAGTTAGTTTAATATAATGAAGATTGGGTTGTTTACATATTTGTACAGTATTTTGTAAAAAGTTGTCTATACTTGTGCACGTGTGATTTACTGCTATTTATATTCCACTGTGAAAATTATCTTTGTTGATATTCTTGGTTTGGTAGCAGCAGAGATTTTAAGATTCTATCCTAGACATAAGGTCATTGAAATTCAACAATAGCCATAAGCTCATGGTAAAGTGTCTCAACTATCTAAGAAGGATCTAAATTGTGAAATGATAAACCATGAAGATCATTAGATTCAAAAAAATCAACCATTGTAAATTGTCTATGACTAGATTGGTGACTATTAGATCCTCGATTCTCCATTGGTTCACTTTGTATTTGATTAGATAGCATTCCAGCAATATTGAAGCTTAAGGCATTCAAAATGATCATTGACATTGGAAATTTAGGATGCCATGCTAGAGAAATATTGGAAACAGGGCTCAAATCAAACCAGGTATTCATATCAACACAAGGGTTTTGATTCACTAAATGAGTCAAGAATTTTCTATCATTCAAGAAGAAATATTGTAGAAAAAATATTATTAGCATCATGACATACACACGGGGGATAAGAAGGTGATCGATCTTAGAATTGTTTAACAAAGAAAAATACTTCAACCCAGAATGACCTTTATCTTGATAATTAGAATGACATGTTTTGAAACTGTGTAGATCCATAAAATATGTGCTCTCCAACCCTCGGTGCGGTGCAAGGCATTCACATGATGAATAATTAATCAAACATGAATATTCTATTTTATCAATAACTCTATCTTGAGGGTTTAGTGGATTAGCTTGAAAACATTGAAAGTCCTTCAAGAATGAGCTCACTTGCAGTGGATGAATGTTGAGGAAAGAGTTATGCATGAAAATAAGGATCCAAGTTAGTTCATAGATATTAATAGGATTGCGATAAGCTAAGATAACAATCAGCAATGGTTGAATTGCCTCAACTTCTTGACCGGTCTCTAAACTATCTGATGGTGGATCATTGAATTTGGGTGGCTTAGACAAATCGACAGGTAAATATGCACCACTATCACTAGTTTATCAATGAAAACACTATTAATTCCACTTGTTTGATCAGAATTAAGATTAGACATATTAGATTATTGATGGATAGAACATTGAGGTACATCCGTTAGAAAACTCCCTTTATTGTTTATAGTTGTAACATCTTCCTCCTGACTTATAAACAATTTACAATTGAACAAACCATGAATAATAGATTCAAGATTTTTATCCTCTAATGTTAGAATCATACCATACTATACATGATTGCAACTATGACCATATAAATCAAAATCTAAAGGACTTAGAGAGACTGCTGGTATAAAAAAGTTATCACACATTTCTGGGTACAATGAGTAGTGCGGTAAAAGTGAGGAAGGATGAAAATAATTAGGAGGATCATTAGTTGTAACTATATCAGATTTAACTTGTGAGAACAATGGATGAACAATCACGTTAAACCTCATGAGATAATTTTCATCATCATAATGATCAAAGGTAAACATACCAATGTAAAATTTATATTGATCTTGGTTTTCCTCAATAGGGTATAACAAAGATTGAAAAGCCTGACAATTTGTTTCTTCAAATTTGATATCTAAAGATGCATGTCTCGAAGAAATTTCAAAATAATTCCAAATTGAAAGATAATCCCATGCCATAAATGAATATTTAAAACTATGAGAAGTAGATTCTGGATCAATACCATACAAATCAAAGTGCTCAAAAGGAGGAAATAAATCGTTCAATGTACTTGGATATCCATCACCACATGTGTTAATGGAAACAAGGATGTCATGGTGATGGTTGTCTAGAGTCTCAATCTGAATGAAGGATATGGAATCATTTGAAAGGTTATGAATATTACAAGATCAGTGATCATCCATAAATGTAAGATTGTCATCCTGGAAGAGGGAAGAAAGATGAAACATATCTTCATTGCTTTGCTCCTTTAACATGAAATACAATTACCTTGTATATGATCAATGCTTGAAACAAGAGTTTGAACATCATTAAGAGTTTAATTATGTTGATTAAGAATATCATGAAACATGGATGTAGAGGTTGAAAGGTATCCCTTGAGGCAGTCAAGTTTTCAGTTGGATCATATTAAAGATCGGACTTATATGCACTAATATTGTTAGAAACTATTTAACAAAGCAATGGAACACATAAAAAATTCTAGAAACACATAAAACAAGAGAGACACAGATATATGTGGTTCACCCAATTTAGGCTACGTCCATAGAGAAATAGTCAGTCCTCCTTTATATTATCTATCAAATGAAGAGATACAACTTACAAGAAATACATTGTAATTTCCTCTTCCCTCTCACAAAAAATCATCTCCCTTTATTGCACAGAATAATAATACACAGTCGCAATACAATTATCTCATATAAACCGAGGGTTTCCTTCTAAGAAAAAGCCTTGAATTAACATAACTTCTACCATCAAATCATTCACCTAATGAATTGCCTAGATTCACTACAAAATCATTGTGTCTTGGTTTCATGTTTCATCTGGTTATTTCCGCATTATTTTATGTTCTTGTAAGTTCTATGATTAATAAGATCTGTTATATGTAATTTTGATGCATCTATAAGCAAAAGATCATGGATCAAGTTTGGTATCAAATTAGGTCTTTGTTGATGCAAATTGGATGAGTATATGCTAATCTGGAACAAGCTGCAAAAAGGAGAAGGAAAGCTTAATTCCATTGATCCTGAAGAAGGACATGCATAATGAAGAAGAAACATGGCAAATGTAGAGGCTCGTTGGGAATAAGAACAAAATTTCCTCAAGGTATTCTACAATATGGCCGAGAAAGTGGACAAATTATTTTCAGAGTACAAGATGATCATGGATCGGCACATCAAGGAGATGGTGGACAAGATCCCCCTCCCTCTCCTTCTTCAAGTGATAGTTCTCATCACTCCAATCACAACTCCAGACATACATCTAAGAAACCTTTCCTTAAACTAGATGTAAAGTTTGACTTGCCTATGTATGGTGGAGAGTGTAATACTAAAAAGATCAACAATTGGATTAGGCAGATTGAGGTCTACTGCCAGATCCAATAGATCAAAGATGATGAGGCAAACATCTAGTTGGCATCCCTTCGACTGAGTGGCACCACTCTCATTTGGAGGGATAGTAGATTGCAAGGTAGAAAAAAATGGTTAACCTTCTTTCCTCATGGTCAAATTTTGTTTCTTCATTGAAGAATCAATTTTACCCTCTGGGATATAAAAAAAAACCATTATTGGAATGGCAACACCTAAGGCAAATCAAGGGTCAAAATCTGAAAAAATTCATCGAAGAATTTAGGAAGCAAGCATTGAATTTGATAATTCCATTAGATTCACGAGAGATTGTAACTAAGTATATCGGTTCCTTACATAGTTACATAAGGCATTCATTATTATTGTTTGAGCCTCCCACTATCAATGAGGCCAGTGTGAATGCCATGCATCTTGAAACTAGGGGGATGCATGAATAAATGAACACCCAAAAAGAACCACAACAACCAAGAGAAGAGCGGTAAGGCCCTCTTGTACACATTGTGAGAAAGAGGGACACGATGACGAGAACTGTTGGAAACTGCACCCTGAGCTGAGACCTAAGGGCAATGACAAAAAGGAGAGGGAGAAGACAACTGCCACCCTGCAACAAGATCACAAGTATGAATCAGAGGAAGATGAGAGGGTCCCAGCCACATGATTCACACAAGGTAGACCAATTGATCTGGGGTCAGATTTTGGCGACGAAGGGAAGATTGTAGCTCTTGGGATCGTAGTAGAGGGACCCATCGATTTGGGTTCCAATTTGGGTGATGAAACAAAGGTTTCAATAGATATTGTACCAAAGATGAAAAGGAAACCCAATGCACATGGCTCTAGGAACTTGAGGAGATCAACCAAATAATTCAAGTAGAAAATATTGAGCTAAGGAGACTCCTATAGGAAGCTGAAAGGGAGAAACAAAGGTTGCTACACCAGTTGCAAGCCAAGGAAGAAACCTTGGAAAAGATGCACCATAACCACCTTGAGGTAGAAAGTGACTCTTCGATTTCATGTACCTTTCCTGATGATGTTTTTTCTGTTTTTGAAAAACATACTACAGGTATCGGATGAAAATTGTTGAAGAAAATGGGGTATCAGGGGAAGGGCCTCGGTATTAACGACTAGGGCATCGTAAACCCCATCAAAGTGGAGGAACTCCCTCATCATGCAAGACTTGGGTATTTCAGGAAGGATGTTAGGGAATGCTCCAAAACAGCCAGCAACCTACTAACAGTAGATGATGAGGGAACCTCACCACATTCCAGTGAGAGTGAGGGATGCATAAACCCTTATCAGAGGCACATCAGGGGAAAGCGCTCCAAGACGATTCAAAAAGTTTGGATGAGAAAGAACTATGGTAGTCACTGCAATGAGGTGGGACATCAGGGATCCACGTGTCATATGATCCATGCTAAGAAAGAATCGATAAAGAAGCCAACAGATGAAAATGTTCCACAAACGAATCCACCACATTCATGGTGGTCTTCTTTATTAAGTAAAATATGGGTTTTTGAGATATAATAGTTTGTTAGGGTCATGGTTTGTAAATCATGCATTGCAATTAAATGTAAAAGTGATGATGTGTTTTCCATCACTTAAAAATGCAACGATGATGTTTGTGGCCTTTTCTTATGAATAATTGAGGTATTGGTTTTTATTGTGTAATCCTTAACCAAAGAGTGTGTGTTATAAACTCTTGGGAAGTGAGGGGTTTTTTAATTCATGTATGGTTTGTATATGAGTGCAAAGGATGTACAATATTTGCATGCAGGTGGTTGAAAGTGTGGTTTGGCAAGGACAAAGACAATGTGTTGGATGTGTTAATGTTTTTACATTCGTGTGGGCTTAAAAAAGAATGCATCCGAGTAAAGATCAATGGATGAAGGAAAAGGTGGGGGAGATTTTTTCTCACTTTCCAACTGATTGAGAAGGATTTTGGCAGTCCCAAAGCTCTTAGTGAGGAGTATTGATCTAGGTGGATCTTCAAAAAGTACCAGTGGCATAATAAAAGGCTCAAAAATCAAAGTAGCAGAATCTAGATAAACTTAGCATCAGATTGAAGTGCTCATCATCCTGATTCCAACGATATGAATGACACTCGAATCTGAGTTCATATGAAGAAGTTAGAGCAACTCAAATTTCAGGTTGGGAAGGTGACAGAAGAAGATGGCGTGGTAAGAATATTCAGCAAATGGGGAAGTGCCAAGTGGTAGGTTGCCATTGGTCCCACATATTCATTATCGCAGAAGTCAGAGGTAATGGCCTAAGGAAAATCGGGCCAAGGTTGTGATGTGATCAAATCGTAATCCCCCATCGCAAAAGGAGGAAGTGAGAAAATCGGCCCCCGGAGCAAGCCAAGTTGTAATGTGATATATGACAATCATAGAGTCGGGTTATGATTTGCGATGTCTCAATTGCACATTGCAGAAGGTTAAGGAATCATCGCCGAAGCAAAGTCAGGGTGCGATGCGATGAATCACAATCGCAAATCATAGTGGGAGCAGTTGCATAAGAGTAAATACCTCGCTAATTGTGATTTGTGATGGGATTTCTGGACCCGATATTTTATAAATTATGTTTAATGATCTCGGCGGGTCCAAAGAGCGCCTCATGTATGGGTTTTGGTTTATCTGCCGATTATGATTTGTGATGGATCTCGGATGTGATATTTATTATACTTCAATTTATAATTGCCGATGCATCTACCTTTATTGCCTTGTGTTCATCGCTTAATGTAATAGGCACATCTCTGTCTACTGATAAAAAAAAAACATCGATTCTCTATTAAAGCTGTCGGGTTCAGGGAAGAAACCGATTATTTGTATTGTTTGCAAATTTGAGGTTTAAAATGAACGGCTTGTTTTGACCATTCAATGGAGGTTTTTCCTATGCTTGGAATTTTGTTACCTGCATACTATTCACGATTCGAGAACTTCTCTTGGAAAACACCTACTTGCTAAAACTCTGACGTTTGTTTGGAATTGACTGGGTATTGAGGGATTTTTCTGCCAGCTTATATAAAGGACCGTCCGTGTCGAAGAAATGTAGGGAGAGCTGGCCGATTAATTCGTAATCCATTGTACAACAGACCCTAACCGTGGCAGTAGGCCAGGACGTCGCCTTTAGTAGTAGGAAGTTTTTGAGAAGTTGTAGAAATCCCGATTATCTAAATTGGGTGTTTAGATAGGCCCTTTTGCATGATTTTTCACCAAGATTTCAATGGTACTATATGTTTTTGAAGCTAGGCTCTCCATTCTTCATCCATGTTCCAGCTTAGAGGTATAAGGATTGTAAATAATGTTGCTTGTACTTTTATCTCTTTTTGTGCCACTTAATGAATGAAGGCCTCCCCACTATTGAGCAGGGCCTGAAGACGTAGTCCAAATTGGATGAACTCCATAATCAAATCATTGTGTCATGGTTTCACGTTTCATCTCATTATTTCCACATTTTTTAATGTTCTTTTAAGTTCCATGGTTAATAAGATCTGTTATATGTAATTCTGATGCATATATAAGCAAAAGATCATGGATCAAGAAAAAAGATTAGTGAATGTGATTCCAAGTGCTCACTGAAATAACATCTAAAGAGGTTCATTGGTATTAATATTGACATCAAATCATCCTAGTTTACAAATTCAACCAATTTGAATGAATTGGAAAATGAAAAACCATGTTTGTTGTCATTAATACTAGTTGTGAAACTAGTTATTTTGTTCGAAAAACAAAGAAAGAGTGGTTTGGTTGCCCTAAATCTAGACTTAGCATAAGTAGGGTTATTTCATAGATATTGTCTAAGAAAATATGTAGCTATGGGAAATGAAAAGGAACTAATCACAACCTTCATATTGGAGCCTTTCATTCTGTTGATGGTGCTGGACCCGCCAACATGTAGATATCCCCAGTAAGAAGTCCCAATTAGACCTTAGACCGTTTGGTGTAGGAGTCCCAGTAGTGGGCCGTATGGTAATGCCTTGACTGCGATTTCACATAGAGGCAAGTAAGATAACTTTGTTGGTCGAAAGGGTGTGATAGCTGTAGCAAGCCAAGGAAGGTGCATGAGAGGTTCTAACACACTGAGGGTGAGGTGAGTGCACCCCTTGGAAACCTCTAATAGTATGTGTCTTGGAAGAGAAAACACAAGCGAAGATGCATCACAAGCTGGAAAGAAAGTTAGTGAGCAATCTAAAGTGATTGTTAAACCAACAACACATTTCAAAAATATTCATACATACTTATATAGAATATTCCATACATTCATGCGTAAGAAAACAAATACATATATCATTTAGAATAAACCAGATAGCATAGAATATAATACAACATATGCATCAAACGTGTTGGCTCTAATATATTAAGTGTAAGTTCCAGTCATACAATAAATCCATGTCCAATCACTAGTACCAATAGTGGAACATTACAGCCACAACTCCTGCTCCTACAAAGATATGTAGTAGCTTTGCGTAGTGGAGAAGCCAAGGCTCGTTACAATACTTTCCAAGATTACTCTAAGATATTCCTCTCGAAGCTTGGTTGACCATAAGCCTTTACAATGAGTTATGAGGGACTATTTATAAGAAAGGGTGGGGTGACCATTGACATTCCCCTTTGTGATAGTTCAACTACCCTCATGACTCTTCATCTACTCTATGACTGTTACATCCAACTATCAACACTTGACATACACTTGACAAGACATTACATTACAATGCACAAGTACTCATGTGGGACAACATGGCTTGAGTGATCCATGCAAGACATCACTAACACTCAGTCCAATGTGATGAGACCAACTCTTTGACATGCTTGTGATGGTGAAGGTGGTGAGTTGATGCCAATCTTGGTCATCTGTGATGGTGTGCATGCACCTCATGGTGACATCCTGCTGAAGCAAACTCCTGCCTCTGTTGCATCCAAGTGTATTGGTATGGCTCCTTCATCCAACTCGTCTATTAACATGTGCATGGTCTTCTTGGGTGCGATCAAACCAACAACACATATATGCATAGTGTTCGCTCTTATCTTCCGGTGTGTGTTGATGGTCATGCGCATTAACTGTTAACTACATGTTCAGCTCTAGTTGGACTTGCTTCTTGTCTTCGCCTTGGTGAGTGGGCTAAATGGTTTGGATCGCATGCATGCACGAAATGACATGCATGCTACTGAATCCCTTGCATGTGATCAACAACAGTTCTCACCATGTTCGGTATGTGCCAGTTGTTGGGATTATTCTATAACTTGTACGGGCGCAGTTTCATCTATGAGTGCATGTTGCGCCCCCTGATGTTCCTGTTCCTACTGGAACTCATTCGCTTGTCTGTGCAGCTCATGTTCTTCCTTGAGTTGCTGCTTCAACACATGAAACTCCTTTTTTCCGCTCTCTTTCTTCGCATTATCTTCATGTCACTCCATCACCTCATAGCCTGAGTCTCCAAAGTTTATTTCGTTATCATTGGATCTGCTCGAGCTTGCAACTTTGTTCCGCCTTTATGTTGTCAACAACCTTCCTCTCGTGTTCGCTACATCTGATATGCTACCTTCAGATGATGTTCATGATGCTGCTCACTGTAATGTTGTTGTTGTCATATCTTGATGTCCTTGTCTACAAGCAACTTTATGTCTTCATGGGTAGGCAAGTTCATAGACACTTGATCGACTGCATCTCCAAGTGTGCTTTGAATGGTGTCTTCGACTCTGCTCTCTTCAAACCATTATACCGGCACTGCTGAGAGGTAAATGAACACCTACAATACATGGAGACAAGGAAACACTCATGGCAAGCAATCTGTCAGTTGAAAACCAAAATGAACTTGAGAGCTGACTTACAACATACCTGTGTGACTGATCATGAAGGTTGTGCAATTTCGGCCGAGTGGTCGGGAGAATGACTGCCAATATTGCGTAACGCATAGTCTGGGCTACTAGGAGACTGACTAACTGCTAGAACTGTGCAATGCACAGTCCAGTCTGGCTGGTGACTATTGTGATTGCACAATGTGCAATTCCATCTAGGAGTGGCTGTAGGCTCAGGGATTGCATTGCGCAATTTTTTGGGCCAACAGTCACTGTCCCTCAGAAATGCACAAAACAACCCTGGAGGACAGTGCCTGGGTAGAAATGTGTATTTATGTAGAGGAAGACAGAGCCTTCCTTCCTCAGATTGCACAATGTTGTCTCAGTGAAGGCAGAGTCTAGGCCAAGGTTGGACAGACTCGCTGATGGGCAACTGAAAGCAAATGTGGAAGTGAATGCATGGATACACTATGTGAAAGTAGAAATGATTGATCGTGCATGCAAACATTGAGTGAAAGATTTAGTAAACAGATCAACATGCATGTGGGTGAAGCGAGTTGCTAAATCGACGACCATTTGTGCAAAACAGTTTCATGCATGTGACAACAATGGGATATTAATGAAAACTGAAATGGTGCTAGTACAAGCTAGTATGTATCAAAATGACAACAAGAACTCAATGATATCAAGCAGACAAAGTTCATACGAAGCGAAACACAAAAGGCACCAGAAATGCAACATAAGATATGGAAGGCAGGCTTACCCCAAAACAGCTGAGTTGAATTTACTAATGGCTCCTAGATGTGATGTGGTATGTCAAAGTTGCAAGGTTGATGAGAGGAATGAGCTCTGCAATGTCCAGTTCATAAGTTTTGATAAAATTGAGGTTGTGACACACATTCCACAAATCTAGGGAAAGCGACACTTGGTGGCAGGTTTCTGAAATGATCCTTCCATGTAACCTCCAACTGCCAAAAATAGCTCCCTAAAACAAGGGATGCCTTTGCATGCTGCCTTGGGAGAAGAAGCCCATGCATGCAAGTCTTTTTTGTTCAGTCCTGGAGGAAACCAGCCAACTCAGTTTCATATGCAAGAGGTTGCTCAACTGCTGGGAGAAAATGCGCATTTTTGGCTAGGAGTTGGGCTGGATTCTCAAAATATTTCCGCAATTTCTGGGCAAAGCAGCTGATTGCTACCCATATTTGTGAAAATTTTGGGCTGAGTAGCCCAACTGGGAAGGATTTCACACTTTTCTTGGTGAAGCTTGCTCAACATAATTGTGCAATTCTGGGGCCCAACATGTTGCCAGTCAGGATTGTGCAATTTTTGGAAGGAAGGCTAGTTTCTCTCTAGATTTGCGTAAATTCTTTAAGGAGTTTCTCAGCTTGTTGTTGGACCAAGTCTAGATGAACAAACTATGAGGGGAATGCATCAAGGTTTGATCGACAAGCTGTCTTTTTGCAAGAAAATCACTAGAGCTTGTGTACTTAACGAAGCAATACATGCTGATGTGAAGGTTAGTACGGAGGCTCCAACATGAAGCTAAGGCAAAACAATTAAGGGTCGTTGTAGCCGCTGCAACATTTGGCGACACACTGGTAGAACTCTAGCTCTTTGAATGGACCTTGTTCGTGAAAATCAAGTCTAAAACCTCCGGAAGTATTGTTGAGTTCTCATCTTATCTTGGTTTCACACTAGCTTGATTGTAAGATGTAGCATCCGCCAAGATCTTGGTCGTTTGACACACATTCCAAGCCAATTCAACACAATTTTTTCGATTGGGGTTGAGGGGTATATTGATGCACAAGAATTATAGTTGTCAGAGTCTTAGTTTCATCTCTAGTGTTGCTCCACTACCAACAGGCTTGGACAGTACCCCAATGGAGTCACATAAGAACACAAGCATGGCTTCGCTGCCAATGAACATGTTCAGTACCATGACAGAGTTACTTGCATCACCTCTCTGTGCAGGATTACTTCTCTTCTTTTGCCTCATTCATTTTTTAAAACTTTTTTCATTTTTTCATTTTTTCATTTTCATAACTATGCATAACAGTTATTCATTTTAAAGGAAAAAGAGGGATCCCGACTTATTGAGCAGAAGAGGTTGTTCCTGTAGAGAAGTAGTTTATTATACCTCTGACATGCATGTTAAGGTTTTCCCCCTCACCTTACTCTACTTGATTGAGTTGAAAAGGATTAACCCAAAAACAACCAACTAGAGTAGGTGATACTAGTGAGCACACAAGCGTTGTGTTTTCACCAAGGTTTACTTTGAATAGTATGTATTTTCGATTGATGTATCATGGACTGAGGACAACAAGTTCTTACATAAGGGAGAGGACAATATATAACCAAATGTTGATAGTTGTACAAGTCCTCTCGCACTTTACCTAGCTTGTTTCAAGAGTCATACATGATTTCATGTGAAACTAACCTATGAACAAAAGAAGCAAACAAACAACAAAGAAAAGTAGAATCAGAAGCAAAATCAAAAGAAAAGCGAGTAAGAAAACAAGAAAGCAAGCAAACAAACCAACAAAGAAAGTAAGAAAACAAGCATGCAAGCAAACACACTAAAAGCAAACACTACTCCTACTCCTAAGCTAACGTGCATGGGCCATCTCACGTGAAGTGATACTTCCAATGCAGCCACCGGCACATTGGTTGACCTATGTTGGTGAAGGCATGGTTCGCAAACAATAAAACTATGTGAACCACCAAACAAGAAAGATATAATAGTGAAGACAAACACACTCTGAGTTTACAAGCGACCACGAAACATAGATGAGTGAAAGTGCATGAGATGCACTCTGTGGAGATGCCATGGTGTTGTGCTACACTGCATGTAGATGTCGAGTGTGTGCATCCTATTGAATGTGACATGCAAGCAAATGTGAGAAAGGTGGACCACTTATGTTGTGCATGTGTTCTTGTCGTGTAAGATTCCTCCAACACATGAGCGATGGGATCGTGTAGTTTGAGTGGAGGAAGTGAAATCTAGACGTTTTGTTGATCTTCAATGTAAAGAAGAGAGTGATGAGGAGCCTTGAGTGTTTCAACAATTTCATAACCAGAAGTGAAACCAACCTCAAGACAACGAGGGCCTGACATAACAATTAGCTCGAGTTGAAGTGCCTCGACAGTCTACGGGGTTTCGACTTCGTTGACAGATAGATCATTGTAGACCAATGACTTAGATAGATTAACAATGATTGAATCAACATCGTGATCAGATGAAGAAGTAGAGAGATCATGAAATCCAAGATTAGAAAATTTAGGATGTTTGTCGGCATCCTCATGATTTGATGAATTAGGCAGAGGGGTATATGAGAAGCAAAGATGTTCACCCTTTGTGTTTTAAGAAAAGATAGATGACAAATTGGATAAATTTTCTGAGGAAGATGTGTCCTCTCTGCACTTTAATGATAGACTGACAACCGAGGTGTCTTTTGAATGATCGGAAGTAGAAACATCCGGAAATTGGTTTTCACAAGGGAAATTAGTAGTGGTAGAATCACAAGGGATGTCAAGATGAAGCAGATGAGGTGCAACTGGAAGGGAGTCATCCTTCACCACGGGTTCTTATTTAGATTCTCACACACACTCATCATGAATGATGGCACAGGTTGGCTGCATAACACCAACTCCATCGGCCAATTGATCCTTGTTCACAGTAGGTGAGGAGTCTGGAATGGGAGAACACAAGATAGTACAATCTGAAGGATCAACAGAATGCACGGACGGAGCTTGAGGGAATGAATCCACATGAAAACTAACAGGCTTGCAAGACAAATCTACACAGATTTCAAGAGAAGGTGGGGTGGGAGAATGTGACAGTTCAGCAGAGGTATGTGCATGATCTCCCACATCACTCCGCGGTGGTGGAGCTCTTTGATGAAGTGAAGGTGGACAATCACTTGCGACAACAACGGTTCCTGCCTATGATTGAGCAAATCCATCACCAGAGTGTGCTGAGCAGGGTTCAGATATGTGAAGAAGATACTCAAATCTTCCATCAAGAAATTCCCAATCAATATCATCTTCTCGGATTCGATATGCAAGATTACAAAAGTGTGTGTAAAACTATTCAATGGGTTCATTAGGTGCTTTTTGTAATTCTAGAATTTCTTTCTTGAATGCTTGATAGTTAAAGTGATTGAAATCATGGTCTATCTCTACGACTAGATGAGAAAGAGAATGAATAGATTTTTCAGGCAGCGTGGTGCACCAGTGCATTGCATACCCTCGAAGCGTGTAGACAAACATTGCACAGCTCAAGTATCCTTCAAAGAATCCATGTCTTTCGCATGAGCTGACAATGCCAACCGCATGCCTAACTAAGGCTACATAGCCTCGTTTCCATAAGACATACACTCCAAAAGAGAAACTCGGCAGTTAGTCATGATAGATATGTAGAGATTCAAAATAGGTGTGAGGACTTAGCTTGTCATTTATCCCTCCTTTTAGCACCAAAATGTTGACGATGCTGGACCTTCCTGTTGGGTGTGGAACATGATTATTTAGAGGTCTTTGTTTCAACCAGATGTATACCCCAGGAAGTTTGTACACCCCTCCATGTGAGGGGGTGCGGGGGAGACTTGTCCCCCCCGCGGGGGTTTTGGGGGGTCGATCCCCCCTAGCTGGGGGGTTTGGGGGCCAGCGGTCTCCTGACGGGGGTTTCGGGGGCAGCGCCCCCGAAGCTAAAAACATATGTAAAATTGCCTCGTAAAAGTATAGTAATTTCTAGTCAATCTGGGTCATTCATTAGGTAGATGATCTGATGGTAGAACTTGTGTTTAGTTTAGGGTTTTTTTTCCCTAGAAGGCAACCCCTCTCTTTGTATGAGGGCATTGTATTGAGGTTGTATAATAGATGTGTCTTCTCCGAGTGAGAAACAAAGAGGCGAGACTGTGAGAGAAAAGAAAGGATATTACAGCGGATCTGCTGTAGGTTGTGTCTCTTCATTTTGCTGGATAATAAAAAGGAGGACTGGCTATTCGGGGTGGAAGTAGCCCAAACTGGGTGAATGACATATATTTGTGTCTCTCTAGTTTTATGTGTTTTTTGTGTTTATATTTATGCTATATTCTATGTATTCCATTGCTCTTTAATATATAATTTTCTAACAACTAGTATCAGAGCCGAAGGTCTATTTGGCTGATAAACTCGCAGGAAAGAAGGGTTTCTCATTCGAGTGGGAGCAATGGTGGAAGATGGTAAGTTTAGGGTCAAGAAATTTAATGACCAAAACTTCTCGCTATGGAAGCTACAGATGGAAGATTATCTGTATCAGAAAGATCTTACCTACCATTGGGTGGAAAAACAAATATGTCAACAAGTATGACAGATGAAGAATGGAACCTTCTCGATAGAAAGGCATTCAGAACAGTATGGTTGTGCCTTGCAGCATCGATCGCCTTCAACATTTCAAAGGAAACAACAACAGAGGGTTTGATTAAGGCATTGGTGAAGCTATATCAAAAACCCTCGGCCTCAAACAAGGTATTTCTTATGAAACGGTTATTTAATATGAAGATGTCGGAAGGTGGATCTATTGCAAACCATTTAAATGATTTTAATACTGTTACAAGTCAGTTAAGTTTTGTAGGGGTAAACTTTGATGATGAAGTTAGAGCTCTGTTATTCTTGTTCTCATTGCGAGAAAGTTGGAATGGTTTAATAATGGCCATTAGTAACTCTGTTTCTGGATCTAGTACTTTAAAGTTTCATGATGTTGTCAGTGCTATCCTTAGCGAGGAAATGTGACGGAAAAGCTCTGGTGAGACATCGGGTAATGCTTTGAATGCAGAGTCTAGGGGAAGAAAAATGGAAAGAGGAAAGAGCTAAAGATATCGCAGTAAATCAAGGAAAGGCAGATCCAAGTCCAGATCGGGGATAGTGTGCTGGAAATGCAGAAAGAAAGGACACTTAAAGAAAGACTATAGATCTTGGAAGGGAAAAGAAGGAGATGCAAAGCAAGAAAACAATCATGAAGAAAATGTGACAGGTGAGGTGTTACAAGATGCTTTGATTCTTTCTTTTGAAAATATTACTGATTTCTGGGTGGTAGATTTAGGTGCCTCATTCCATGCCACACCTGATAAGAAATACTTTCATGACCATGTTCAAGGAGATTTTGGACAAGTCCATTTGGGTGATGATAAACCCTGTAAATTGTTGGAATGGGTAAGGTTCTTGTAAAACAGCAGAATGGAAACCAATGGCTACTAAAGGAGGTAAGGCATGTTCCAGATCTAAAGAAAAATCTGATTTCAACAGGGCAGTTAGGCGGTGAAGGTTGTGTGACAACTTTCACAGATAAAGCTTGGAAGGTCACCAAAGGAACCCTGGTAATAGCAAAAGGCGAAAAGGTTGGTACATTGTATTTATGCAATGGCATTTCTAACTCTGTTAATGCTTTAACTTCCAAAGGAGCAGATGCAGCATTATGGCATCATAGGCTTGGACACATGGGTGAAAAGGGGATGAAGATTCTTCACTCAAGGAATTTGTTGTCGGGTTTGAAGAATGTTTATTTGGACTTCTGTGAGAATTGCACTTATGGAAAACAGAAGAGAGTTAGATTTCTCAGAGTTGGGAAAGAAAAGAAGAGCGAAAAATTAGAGCTTGTGCATACAAATGTACGGGGATTTGCTCGGGTATCATCTCTCGGTGGATCTCATTTTTATGTTACTTTTATTGATGATGCAACTAGAAAAACTTGGATTTATTGTATTAAGAATAAATCTGATGTATTTGATACTTTCAAGAAATGGAAAGCTTTGGTTGAGATTGAGACAGTAAAGAAATTGAAGTGTCTTAGATCAGACAATGGAGGTGAATATTGCAGCAAAGAGTTTGATAGGTATTGTTCAAAGCATGGAATTCGCAGAAAGAAGACAGTTCCAAGAACACCACAAGAAAATGGTGTGTCAGAAAGGATGAATAGAATAATCATGTAGCGTGTAATGTGCATGAGATTGCATGCAGGATTGCCTTTACAATTTTGGTCAGATGTTGTAGATACTGTTGTTTATCTAATAAAGATAGGGCCTTAAAGTTACTTGGATGGTGGTGTTCCAAAGGAAGCATGGACAGGTAAAAAGGTAAACTACTCCTTTTTAAAGCCTTTTGGTTGTGATGCCTTTGTCCATATTGATAAAGAAAATAGAACAAAGCTTGAGGAAAAGTCAAAGAAATGTACCCTTATTAGATATGGTGTCAATGATTTTGATTATGAAAATCAAAAAATCATTAGGAGCAGAGATGTAATATTCAATGAAAAGGTCTTGTATAAGAATTAGTTACAAGAAAAGAAACAAGAAAAAGAAAACAAGGAATACACAGTTCTTGATGAAATCACTGAAAAAGTAAAGGTTCCTGAAACAAATAATAATCAAAAACCACAACAATAACAACAACCACAACAGCAACAGGCACCCCAAACACCTGAAAGTGGTGTTAGAAGATCTACCAGGATAAGTAGGCCCCCTGAAAGATATTCTCCTTCATTATATTATTTATTCTTGACTGATTCTGGTGAACCCGAATGTTATGAAGAAGCATGTAGGTTGAAAGCAGGAAGAAGTGGGAGGTAGCCATGGAAGAAGAGATGGACTCCTTAATGCATAACCAAACTTGGGACTTAGTCTGGTTGCTTGCAGGAAAAACTACATTGAAGAATAAATGGGTTTACAGGCTGAAGGAAGAACATGGAGGAAAACAAAGGTACAAATCTAGACTTTTGGTGAAGGGGTTTGCACAGAAGAAAGGTATTGATTTTGATGAAATATTTTCTCCTATTATTAAAATGACTTCAATCAGAACTATTTTAAGTCTAGTAGCAGTTGAAGATTTTCATCTTGAGCAGTTAGATGTAAAGACAAGCTTTCTCCATGGGGATTGGAGGAAGAGATATATATGCAGCAGCCACAAGGATATGAAGTGAAAGGGAAGGAGAAACTTGTGTGCAGGTTGAAGAAGAGCTTGTATGGCTTAAAACAGGCTCCAAGGCAGTGGTATCTGAAATTCGACAAGTTTATGTCTGAACAAGGTTATACTAGATGTCACTCTGATCAATGTGTTTATCTGAAAAAGCAAAATGATGGCAGCTATATTATATTGTTATTGTATGTAGATGACATGCTTATTGCAGGGTCTAACATGCAGGAAATAAATGTGCTCAAAAGAAAATTGGCAAATTCATTTGCAATGAAGGATTTTGGAGCTGCAAAACAAATCCTTGGTATGAGAATAACTAGAGACAGGAAAAATCGTAAATTAACATTGTCTCAGAATGAGTACATACAAAAGGTGTTGAAAAGGTTTAACATGCACAATGCAGAACCAGTTAGTACACCTTTTGCTAGCCATTTCAAACTTAGCAAGGAAATGTGCCCAAAGACCCAAGAAGACATGGATTTATGTCTAAAGTTCCATATGCATTAGCATTTGGAAGCTTAATGTATGCAATGGTTTGCACAAGGCCTAATATTGCACATGCAGTGGGAGTTGTAAGCAGGTACATGAACAATCTAGGAAAAGAAAATTAGATGGCATTGAAATGGATTCTCAGATATTTGAAAGGTACCACAAATCAAGCATTATGCTTTGGTGGTTCAAACATTTCTCTATAGGGATATGTTGATGTAGATATGGTAGGTAACAGATATAATAGGAGGAGAACTATAGAATATGTATTTACTATAGGTGAAACAACTGTTAGTTGGGTTTCAAAAATCCAAAGTGTTGTTGTACTTTCAACAACAAAAGCAGAGTATGTTGCTGCTACAGAGGCTAGTAAAGAAATTATTTGGTTACAAAGGTTTATGGGTGAATTGGGTAAGGAGCATGATATGGGCATGTTATACAGTGATAGCCAAAGTGCCATTCATCTTGCAAAGAACTCGGCATTTCATTCCAAGACTAAACACATACAACTCACGTACCATTTCATACGATTAGTGTTGGAATATGGAGAGTTGAAGTTAGAAAAGATACACACTAGCCAGAATCCTGCAGATATGCTAACAAAAGTTGTAACCAGGGAGAAACTAAGAATACGCTCAGTTTCAATTGGTCTTCAAGAATGACGATGAATATGAGAAATAGCTAGGTCCAAAGAGGAGTCATTTTCCAGCAAATGAAGCAATAATGGAGTTGCTACAATCATTCTCCAAGTGGGAGATTGTTGGATGTGGAGCATGATTGTTCAAAGGTCTTTGTTTAAGCCGAATGTATACCCCAGGAAGTTTGTACATCCCTCCACGCAGGGGGTGCGGGGGGGACTTGTCCCCCCTCGGGGGTCCGAGGGGGCCGATCCCCCTAGCTGGGGGGTCCAAGGGCCAGCAGTCCCC
>APFE030278865.1:138090-163317 GCA_000404065.3 Pinus taeda
AGGATTTGGGAGCTGCAAAACAAATCCTTGGTATGAGAATAACTAGAGACAGGAAAAAATGCAAATTAACATTGTCTCGGAATGAGTACATACAAAAGGTGTTGAAAAGATTTAATATGCACAATGCAAAACCAGTTAGTACACGTTTTGCTAGCCATTTCAAACTTAGTAAGGAAATGTGCCAAAGACCCAAGAAGACATGGATTATATGTCTAAAGTTCCATATGCATCAGCAGTTGGAAGCTTAATGTATGCAATGGTCTGCACAAGGCCTGATATTGCACATGCACTGGGAGTTGTAAGTAGGTATATGAACAATTCAGGAAAGGAACATCGGATGGTAGTGAAATTGGATTCTCAGATATTTGAAAGGTACCACAAATCAATGCTTTGGTGGTTCAAACATTTCTCTACAAGGATATGTTGATGCAGATATGGAAGGTGACAGAGATAACAGGAGGAGCACTACAGGATATATATTTACTATTGGTGGAACAAATGTTAGTTGGGTTTCAAAAAATCCAAAGTGTTGTTGCACTTTCAACAACATAAGTAGAGTATGTTGCTGCTACAGAGGCTAGTAAAGAAATGATTTGGTTACAAAGGGTTATGGGTGAATTGGGTAAGAAGCATGATATGGGAACGTTATATAGTGATAGCCGAAGTTCCATTCATCTTGCAAAGAACTCAGCATTTCATTCCAGGACTAAACACATACAGCTCAAGTACCATTTTATATGATCAGTGTTGGAAGATAGAAGTTGAAGCTGGAAAAGATACACACTAGCCAGAATCCTGTAGATATGCTAACAAAAGTTGTAACTAGGGAGAAACTAAGAATATGCTCAGTTTCAATCGGTCTTCAAGGATGACAATGAAGATGAGAAACATCTAGGTCCAAAGAGGAGTCATTGTCCAACGAATGGAGCAGCAGTGGAGTTTCTACAATCATTCTCTAAGTGCGAGATTGTTGAGTGTGGAGCATGATTATTTAGAGGCTTTTGTTTTAGCCATATGTGTACCCTAGGAAGTTTGTACACCCCTCCATGTGAGGGGGTGTGGGGGGGGACTTGTTCCCCTGCGGGGTTTGGGGGAGGCGGCGGGGACACGGGTCCGGGACCAGGGTCCCCTGGTAGGGTTTCGGGGGTAGCGCCCCTGAAGCTAAAAATAGATGTAAAATTGCCTTGTAAAAGTATAGTAATTTTTAGTCAATCTAGGTCGTTCATTAGGGAGATGATCTGACGGTAGAAATTATGTTTAGTTTAGGGTTTTTTTGCCCTAGAAGGCAAACCCTCACTTTGTATGAGGGCATTGTATTGAGACTGCGTAATTGATGTGTATTCTCCAAGCGAGAAACAGAGAGGTGAGACTATGAGAGAAAATAGAGGATATTACAACGGATCTGTTGTAGGTTTTGTCTCTTCATTTTGCTGGATAATAAAAAGGAAGGACTGGCTGTGTCTCTCTGGTTTTATGCGTTTTTTGTGTCTCTATGGTTTTATGCGTTTTTTGTGTTTATATTTCTGCTATATTCTATGTGTTCCATTGCTCCGTAATATATAATTTTCTAACACTGCCAACATGCAAGGGGATCTCCCCAGTAAGAAGTCCCAATTAGACCTCAGACCGTTTTGTGTACGAGTCCTAGCAGTGGGTTGTACGGTAATGCCTTGACCACGATTTCACGCGTAGGCAAGTAAGATGACTCTATTGGTAGCAAGGATGTGACAGCTGTAGCGAGCCAAGGAAGTTGCATGAGAGGTTCTAACACAGTGAGGGTGAGGTGAGTGCGTCCCTTGGAAAACTCTAATAGTATACGTATTGGAAGGGAACACACGAGCGAAGATGCATCACAAGTTAGAAAGCAAGTTAGTGAGCAATCTAAAGTGATGGTTAAACCAACATTACATTTCAAAAAGATTCATACATACTTATATAGAATATTCCATACATGCATGCGTAAGGAAAAAAATACATATATCATTTAGAGTAAACCAGATACCATAGAATACAATACAACATATGCATGAAACATGCTAGCTATGCTATATTAAGTGTAATTTCTAGTCATATAATACATCCATTTCCAACCACTAGTTCCAATAATGGAACCTTACAGCCACAATTGCCTGCTCCTCAAAGAGATGTACTAGCTCTGCGCAGTGGAGAAGCCAAGGCTCATTATAATACTATCCAAGATTTCTCTAAGATACTCCTTTCGAAGCTTGGCTGACCAGAAGCCTTTACAATGAGTTATGAGGGACTATTAATAGAAAAGGGTGTGATGACCCTTGACATTCCCCTTTATGGCAGTTCAACTACCCTGATGACTCTTCATCTACTCTACGACTGTTACATCCAACTATCGACACTTGAATTACACTTGAAAAGAAATTACATTACAATGCACATGTACTCATGTGAGACAACATGGCTTGAGTGAGCCATGCAAGACATCATTGGCACTCGGTCCATTGTGATGAGACCAACTCTTTGAGACCAAATCTTGTCGCTGTTGCATCTGGGTGCATTGGTATGGCTCCTTCATACAAATCTTTTTTAAGCATGCACATGTTCTTGTTGGGTGTAGCCAAACATACAACACATTGATGCATAGGGTTCATGTTGATCTTCCAGTGTGTGTTAGTGGTCATGCACATCAACCGTCAACTACAGGTTCAACTCTAGTTGGACTTTCTTCTTGTCTTTGCCTTGGTGAGTGTGTTGAATGGGTTGGATTGAATGTGTATGCACAATGACATGCATGTTCCTAAATCCCTTTCATGTGATCAATAACACTACTCACCATGTCTGCTCCATGCCAACTACTGGGATGAATCTATAAATTGTACGGGTGAAATTCCATCCATGAGTGCATGTTGCGCCCCCTGCTATTCCTGTTCCTACTGCAACTCATTCGCTTCCCTGTGCGGCTCATGTTCTTCCTTGAGTTGTTGCTTCAACACATGGAACTCCTTTTTTGTTCCACTCTCTGTCTTCGTGTGATCTTCATGTCACGCCATCACCTCATAGCCTGAGTCTCCAAATTTTCTTTCATCATCAATGGATCTACTCGAGCTTGCAACTTTGTTCTACCTCTATGTTGTCAACAACCTTCCTCTCGCGTTCGATGCATCCGGTATGCTACCTTCAGCTGATGTTCATGATTCTACTCGTTGTAATGTTGGTGCCATCATATCTTGATGTCCTTGTCTATGAACAACTTGATGTCATCGTGGGTATGCAAGTTCATAGACATTTGATTGATTGCATCCCCAAGTGTGCTCTAAATAGTGTCTTAGACTTTTCTCTCTTGAAACCATTGTACCTGCATTGTTGAGAGGCAGATGAACGCTTGCAATACCTAGAGACATGGCAGCACTCATGGCAAGCAATGTTAGAAAATTATATATTATAGAGCAATGGAACACATAAAATATATTGTAGAAATATAAACACATAAAACAAGAGAGACACACATATATGTGGTTCATCCAATTTGGGCTATGTCCACAGAGAAACAACCAATCCTTCCTTTTATATTATCTAGCAAACTGAAGAGATACAACCTACAACAGATCCAGTGTAATTCCCTCTTTTCTCTCACACAATCTCCTTTCTCTTTCTCACTCAGAATATAGATCTACATACATGCAATACAATTCCCTCATATATAGCGAGGGGTTGCCTTCTAGGGAAAGAACCCTAAATTAAACATAACTTCTACCGTCAGATCTCTGCCTAATGAATGACCTAGATTGACTACGAAATTACAACATTTTACAAGGCAATTTTACATCTATTTTTAGCTTCAGGGGCGCTGCCCCCGATCCCCCACCAGGGGGCGGGGGGGTTCCCAATAATAGTCGTCACCCCCCCTGGACCCCCCTGGTAGTGTACATTCTATGGGCAGTGTTGCCACCACATTATGAACTTCCAATGTGGCAATAGCTCTTAATAAAGAAGATAAGTAGGCTCCACACCCAACAAGTAATCTGCCAGTCGAATACCAAAATGAACTTGAGAGCTAACTTACAACATACTTGTGTGACTGATCATGAAGGTTGTCGAATTTTGGATAGGAGGTCGGGGGACTAACTACCAATATTGCACAAGGAAAATTTTGGGCTGCTATGAGAATAATTGACTGTTGGAATTGTGCAATGCACAGTTCCATCTGGGAGTGACTGTGGGCTTAGGGATTGCATTGTGCAATTTTTTTGGCCAACAGTCATTGTCCCTTAGAAATGCGCAAAACAATCTTGGAGGACAATGCCTGGGTCAAAATGTGCATTTCTGGAGAGGAAGACAGAGCCTTCCTTCCCCGGATTGTGAAATGTTATCTTAGTGAAGGAAGAATCTAGGCAAAGGTTTGCCAAACTAGTCGACGAGCAACTGAAAGAAAATGTGGAAGTGAATGCATAGCGACATTAATTGAAAGAAGAAGTGATTGATCATGCATGGAAACATCGAGTGAAAGATTTAGTAAATAGATCAACATGCATGTGGGTGAAGTAAGTCATCGAATCGACGACCATTCGTGCAAAATAGTTTCATGCATGCGACAATAGTGAGTTGTTAATGAAAATTGAAATGGCGCTAGTACAAGCTAGCATGTCTCAAAACAACAACAAGCGCTCACTAAAATCAATCAGACATTGTTCATAAGAAGCAAAACACAAAAAGCGCTAGAAATGCAACACAAGACATGGAATGTGGGCTTACCCCAAAACAGCTGAGTTGAATGTGCCGACAACTCCTAGATGTGATGTGGTATGTCAAAGTTGCAAGGTTGATGTGAGGAATGAGCTCTGCAGCATCCAGTTCATGAGTTTTGATAAAATCGAGGTTGTGACGTGAATGCCACAAATCTAGGGAAAGTGACACTTGGTGGGAGGTTTCTAAAATGATCCTTGCATGTAACCTCCAACTGCCAAAAATAGATCCCTGAAACAAGGGATGCCTTTGCATGTTGCCTTGGGAGAAGAAGCCCATGCATGCAAGTTTGTTTTTCTCGGTCCCGGAGGAAACTGGTCAACTCAGCTGCACATGCAAGAGGCTGCTCAACTACTGGGAGAAAATGTGCATTTCTACCTGGGAGCTGGGCTAGATGCTCAAAATATTTGTGCAATTTCTAGGCAGAGTTGCTGACTAGTGCCCAGATTTGCACAAATTCTAGGTTGAGCAGCCTAGCTGGGAAGGAATGTGCAATTTTCTGGGTGAATCTTGCTTAGCAAAATTGCACAATTCTAGGGCCCAGTAGGCTACCAGTTAGGATTGCACAATTTCTGGAGGGAAGGCTAGTTTCCCTCCAAATTTGCGCAAATTCTTGAAGGAGTTGCTCAACCTGCTACTGGACCAAGTCCGGATGAACAACCTGTGAGGGGAATGCATCAAGGTTTGATCAACAGGTTGTCTTTCTTCAAGAAAATCACTGGAGCTTGTGTCCTTGATGAAGCAAGACACGCTGCTGTGAAGGTTGGTATGAAGGCTCCAAAACGAAGTTAAGGAAAAATTTTGGTGGCTGGTTGTAGCTACTACAACACATTCCTCATAATGACAAGTAGTATCTTTTAATTATCTTGAAACACCTTAGTTTTGCAATTTTTATGCATGTCGGTATTATAAAAATTTAAGATAATTTGTACTTGACGAAGAAAGACATGTTGTTGTGAAGGTTGGTAGGGAGGCTCCAAAATGAAGCTAAGGCCAAATTTTGCAGGGTGGTTGTAGCCACTACAACACATTCCTCATGATGACAAGTAGTATCTTTTAATTATCTTGAAACACGTTAGTTTTGAAATTTTTATGCATGTAGATATTATAAAAATTTAAGATAATTGGTATAAGGTTAAGATGACAATTGTGCAAGTAGAAAATCCTTTCAGATTTAAACTCTGTATTATCTTGATTTCAACTCTATTATTGGAAATTCATGGAAAATTTGAGAATTTCATAAGAGTTGATATACTATGCAAGAGGTCTATTTGACTATGCATCTATAAATCATGATGGACATGGAAGAGAATTTTTGTAGGTTTTGATGAACGACTACCAACTTAATTTATCAACCCGGGGTTCATACAAACTTAAGAGGTGTCATAACTATAAGTGAAACATACAATGTGTCCTTCTTTCATTCATCTGATGTAATGGAGTCAATGTTGTGAAATCAAATCCTAAACTAACTGCAAAAATGGAAACATTAATCTACTTGTAGAATGTAAATTAATACTCTAACTGCAGAATGTGGAATGTTGCTTTGAAAAATGAAATTTGATATTTTTAACAATAATGCTTGTAACTGAAAACTTAGGGAAGCACGAATTCAAGAATCAAGTATACTCTACTTTGCATTGATGAATCAAACTCTTTATCACTGTGTTCAAGGAAACTTAGTTTTAGTAACATAACCCATGCACATTTCATAAGAAAACATTCATTGTTATTCAAATGTGGAAATCTGTATTCTAATTCTAATTGCAGAATTGTAATTGCACTGAAGGAAAGGTGGGTCTAGAGTGGTATCTAGTCTTCCTCAATCATGGATTAAGATACTAGGGATCATTATTCAAGCCTAAGAGACAATAATCAATCTTTTGGAGTAGGTCTGGTCATGTGTACACATGTTACAGGAGGTGTTGCAGGAGACCATGTTTTGCTACAGGAGGATATACTTGCTGAATTCCCAAGTGAATAAAATGATGGGAAAAAAAATTCTTATTAATTAGGATTTCCTAGGACTCCATTCCAAGTGGAATCACTCAGAAATACCCCTGTTATCATGTTCTAAAAAATAGCATAAAATTGCTACTCTAAAAACTAGAAATTCAAGAACTAGTGAGCTAGTTAACCTACCAAATGCCTAACATAATCAAGTGAAAATTCTATGGGGTAAATTTTGTTATTAACTTAAAAAATTTTATGACCCAATAAAAGTGCAATCAACTCAAATGTATATCATTAACACATTCTAAAAAATAGCATAAAATTACTACTATTTTGCTACAAGGGATTTCCACAAATTCTGGATTTGTGAACTACTAGACCAATCCAAGTAGTTCAATGATGAATATAAATTTTCAAAGTTGTTATAATCATGCATCATGCTTTTGAATCTATAGGTAACCTGAAAAAAATTAACATCAATCATTTAACCAATGTAACCTACAACAAAAGAAGCATGAATAGTAAAGGCATAAATAAGAGATGCAAGTGAAAAAGACATTCAAAAGAAATAAAATAATTGTACAAGAGGGATCTGAGGCTCTTGGGATGGCCAAGCCCAAGGAAAATTATATTCTTTTGATGTAAACCAAGATTTAGAAGCTAAAAATGGCACCAAACTTCATTATTTGAATCAATCCAAGTACATCCCAGCTAGAAATGAAAGTGGAGATGCTAGATAATAAGTTTTCTCCACAAGGGGATTAATAAATAGATGCCCATAGAAGAAAATTCCAATTGGTACTTATAAAAAGTGATGAGGAAGCATTCTCCTTGAAAGGAGTCAACTTTCCCCTCCAAAATCCCTCAAAAAGCAGATCTAGTTCCCAAGGCTAGGAATTTGCATTAAATGACACAGAACACATTCCTAGATTTATTCAATCACTGGAGATCTACAAATTTTAAATAATTTAATAATATATTGTTCATTTATTTTCCAATATTGCTCCTCCTGTAGTAGGGATAATGTCCCTAAATTATCTCATCCTCCAAATCTTCATAATTTGTCCAATATTCTCACAATATTCTACAAAAATAAATAATATTAGGCACAAATATGAAATTATCTCTAAACCTTCCTAATGAACATATTAAAGCTAAAAATATGTCATCTAATGCAAAAACTAGAGGTTTAATATGTTGAAGGATGGTTAGATGGACCATAATTTATGTCTAATTTGGAGGCCCATCATACCCCCTACTGGAAGTGTCACTCATCATTTGATTAACTTAGTGACCAAATCGTGCCTCATTCATGGCCCTAGTGGCCTCCTTAACATCCCAAGATGCCTTAGAAGGAATTTTGGTAGATACTCTCTTGATCCATCCTCTTCAACTTCTTCTCCAGCTTCTTCTTATGTAGATCCATCCTTTTCTCCAAGTTCTAATTAGGCTTGTGTGCATGTCTTAAGAAAAGTCTCTCTCTTTATGTCCACAAAGTTTGCCCATGATACAATTTTTCACAACACATATGATAATTGACATCCTTGATGAGTTTGTGGACTCCCTCTAATTGAAACCACCTGTAATGATTATCACTATGATTTTCTGAAGTTTGGAAAACCAATACTCCCAATCTGCTACATGTGTAAAAGCGTAGTTTCATCCATACCGTATTAGAGGAAGGAAAAATTCAGACTCAAATTTAAAACAATTCCATTTCCTTTTTAATATTTCTTAACTCACAAGAAACATTCACGTAAATTTCTTTATTCTCAAACTAATAACAAAATTTTGTTACAAGATGAATTGTTGAAGGAGTTAAGACTTTTGCAAGTTTCTTACCCATAGATGGCAGAGAAAAATGTGTACTTAACCTTCTCTTATATGTCCCTCTTTAAACATAAGGTTTTATGATTTTTTGAGCTCTCTAGACTTCCCTGTAGCACATTGCCTTCTTTTGTAGCAAATCTGTTTCTCCTGTAGCAAACAGTTTGTCTCTCCTATAGTAGCCTTGTTTCTCCTGTAGCAACCTTGTTTCTCCTATAGCAGTTATGCTCGATCCTCTAGCACTTGCAAATCAACTCTGTATCTCTTATGTAGCACCTTAGGTATCCCCTAGTAGCATCTATCTCGTCCTTTTGTACCTTGATGTCTTTCTCCAACTGTTTCTTGGGAATGATTAATTTTACAAGTGAATTTGTGCCTCGTACTTTTATTTCCTTTCATGGTAATGGCTCAAAGCGATTTGGTGACTTTGCCTTTGCACAAATTTCCTCTTTTAACCATTTCCCCACTCCTCATAATCATCACCCTTATTAATTTGGCCTTTCCACATTTCATGAGTGAGGGAGTTAGCTGCACTTAACTAGTTGAGGGTGGTTGAGACTGTTGACCCATCCTTATCTTGTAAAAACTCATCTCACATGCATTGACAACAAATTTTTAACCATAATATGCTCAAGAGAAGAGGTGAAGAATATTGCATAACTGCACCTACTTGATGATTTCTGGAGAGGCATGCATATTTTTTCTGAGTTGATGATCGATACATGGTTCACTAGAGGTGATAATTTTCTTTTTTTGCTTGTGCATGGTATTCACATGATGTAGTTAACTGATGGAACCTTTCTTTCTTACAAGTATCTCTCTATTTTTTGATCTACTATTGTTGGAGTGGATGGTTGACCTTACAATTTCTCCTCAGGGAGACTGTGGCTTCCTCAAGCTTTAGGGGTGGCCAACTCTTTATTCTGGAGCAATAAGAATCCTTGGCTCATTTTTATAGATGAGTCTGTGAAGGCTACTAAAGGACTATTTTCCTCTTGTAGCAGTCATTTAGTTTCTTCTCACAATATCACACTACATTCAGGGACTTTGACAACTGATAGTGGGTTTTAGGGAAAATAATAGAATTTTCATAAGGTAGTGAAAGTTGTGGGAAAGGAAAAAAAATATGAGGGTAGAGTCCTTTTTCTACATTTTTTTTCATGTGTGGCAAGAGCTAGAATATTGGTGATGGATTTGGATGAATGGAGTCGTGATTGAGATGAAGGAATTTGAGTGGACCTACACCAAAATTTCCTAAGGAAAATAAGACCTTTGTGGTTCTTTTTCCAAGTTGATCTCCCCATGTAACAATTTTGGTTGCTCCTGTAGCATTTCAGGACAATCTCCTGTAGAAAAATTATTTTATCATATATCTCAAATGGTAGATTGGATTTACTTGAAATAATTTGAGCATGCTTCCATCATCCCTATGCAACTCCTCATAAAAACATATTGGCAAATGGGTGCACCAATCTTGGGAAAAATAAAAAATAGATGTAGGTGATGGAGGCAAATTTCGCGAAAAGTGTACAGTGGAATTTGCTGAAATTCCTTGAGAATATTACCATCATCCATATGCATCTCTCCATGAAACAACTCAGAAAACAGATGCATGGTTTTCAATATATGGTAAAAAAAAAATGCCCTGTGTATTTTGGCCTCCTGTAGCAAAACAGATTCCTCTTGTAAAAATATGCCCTGTGTATTTTGGCCTCCTGTAGCAAAACAGATTCCTCTTGTAGCATTTTAGGACAAAGAGGAAAATGAATGGGAAAGACTTGGAAATGATGGGGGGATGTTGGAAGTGGATGGGGATGATGGATTGACATGGCCTTGGTCCTATTGGAGCATCTGGGAAAAGTAGGAGAAAGGCCAAGTTTGATTTCCTGTGCTTAGGATTTTGATCAATCTTTTCTTTTGGTGCTAAATTGTTCTTGTTGCTTACAAAGGTTGGAGAGCACCTGCATTCATGAGAGAGATATAAATGTAGAAACAAAAAAATTCCTTTTCGTTTTTCATTTTTTTTTTTTTTTTCCCTAGGCCTACTAGCTACCTCATTGAGGTTTTCAACTAATAGGTATGCCTAGGTTCCTCAAAGGAGGTTTACACCTAGGATCTTTTCCTTTTTCTTTTTATTTTTTTCTTTCCAACCCACTGACCAAATCAAGGAGGTTTTCAATTAGTGAGCCAAACTCAGATGCTTCAAAAGAGGTTTTCACCTAATATTTTATTCTTCTCCTCTTTTTCTCTCTTTTTCCATTTTTTTTCCTATCCTACTCTACTTGAAAAAATAAAATATCTTTCAAGTCTATAAATACTTCCAATGGAGCCATGCCATCAAGATGAAATATAAACTCATGTGTAGGATCGAAACACATGCTTTGACATGTACTTGAATTTTAGAGACCAAATTCTTTTACTTTAATGATATCAGGCACTATTGAAGAAGAGAGTGATGCTCCATCTTGTTGATTTTCTGGAGCCAAACCTCAATATAGATTTGACACCCTTGATTTTCTTGCTCATATGGATCATTATTCATGTCTTATTCTACAATAAAATTCCAATCTTAGTCTTTTTGCTGATTATTCTCTTGAACACATGGATGATTTGATGGTAAACATGAGGGAACTTTCTCAAACTTTGATTTTGATCTCTAATCTTCATCAAGTGCATCCCATGATTTTGTAGTATTCTCATTTGAATTCTCTTTTTCTAAATGTTGTCCTTCAATGACATCAATTGAATCTCTTTTTTGAAATCCTCTTCCTGAGCTAAGATGAATATCATTTAGATCACGAGGAGATGTTTGGGAGTATTTACCTCAACATTGTAAGTGGGTTGAGCTACTTCCTTGTTGAGTTTTGGTAGCATCGGATGCGCTCTAAGTCTCAAATTTGCAGGGAGTCTTAGACACATGTATCAAACAATGCCTAGAAATAACTTTGGGAAATTCCACCCTGAGATAATTTTATTAAAATAATTAATTATTTTTAATGAGTGCCTAAGTCTAAACTTAGGAAATTAAAATAATTAAAAGGTATTAATATAGCTATGGGTGAAACTTCTAGAAGATGAGGATCAAGTCCATATGATTTGAGCCTTTTATTAGAATCTAATCTAGGCCATTGAATAATCAACTAGAGGATTATAAGGACTTCGATGGGTATCTGGAAAACACACTAGGCAGATACTCAGTTACCCGAGTATAATCGATTTCCTCACTAGTTTAAGTTCTACAAGAGGAAATCAATTCAGAGGGAGAGTTGCAGGTGAATATGAGAGAGGGTATTAGTAGCAGTTGAGAGGCAGGAGCAGAAGAAGCATCGTAGAGAAGAGACAATGCATAAGCTTTTACACAGAGGGACAACGCGGAAGCTGAGACGATGGGACTATGCAGTACCTATGCAAACACTGACATAGTGAGTGATAGAGGGGGCAGCAGGTCCTCTTCTAGATCAGAATCTGGCCAAGGAGTGTGATAAAGTTGTCTCTAAAATTTTCACAGAGGTACCTTTTCTATTCTTCTAGTTGCATCTTGTACATGATATTTTTGCTTAATATTAATAAAGAAACCCTTATCTACTGTACTTGTTTTCCCACAGTGGGTTTTTCGGGGAAAAATTATCCAAAAATGACAGTGCCATTATGATTATCCTTGTTTTAATATTTTTCTTTACATTTACATTCGTAGTATTTTAATTGTGAAGGATACACTAGAATTTATTTCGATATTTGTCTTAGAACCAATGTGAATAACTTATTTATGAATTAATAAGTAGAAGAAGTAATATCAATCATTGTTGTTGGATTTATATTTTGAAATTTTCACATGGTATCAGAGCTGAGATAAGTGCAGACTAGAAGCACCAAGCATTGGAAAGAAGAAGGGAGTTTGAAATTACTGCATAGGCAGAAAATTGAAACCCTAGAGGAATTGCACAGTCTAGTCCTGGAGGGGCAAAATTTTCATAATAAAATCCCTCTCTAAGTGAGTCGACAGAGAGGAAGATTTCGAGGGGGAAATTGCTAGTGACAGAGGAAGTAGCACAGAGCAACATTAAGGTAAAGATGTAATATGTTTTGCAGCAATTGTTGGGGTAGAAAAAGCATCAAAGATCGATAAGAAAATAACACTAAGAAGGATGGAAAATCATGATGTCTCCAAATTATCCTCTAGATTAGAAGAAGAATTCTCATTTTTGTCAAGTTCAACATCAACAAATGTTTGGTACATTAATAGCGGGGCTTCAACTCATATGAATGGAGTACGAGAACATTTCTCGATCTATCAAGAAGAAAAAATGGACTTCCATATTACTATGGGAAACAAAATGAAGTGTACTCCAGTAGGGAGAGACGCCATAGCATTTCAGACGGAAGAGGGAACCAACATCTGAGTCACTAATGTTCTGCACATACCTGGGTTGGGAATGAATCTTATTTCAGTGTCTGAGTTACATGAAAAGGGATAAATGTATACTTCATTGGAAGGAAAGTATATGTCAAGCATCCAAGTTGGAAGAAGAAGAGACAAATTGGAGCTCAAAGCAATAGATTGTATAGATTGTAGCTCAAGTCTCCAATGACAATGATAGGAAAAAACCTTAATTGTGAAAAGGAACTGAATGAGTTATGCCATAGACAAATTGGACACTTACACCAAAGAGCATTGAGGATGCTCAAAGAGAATGTGATAGGAGTTCCAGTCCTTAGTACTAAGCATAATGATATATGCAGAGGATGCATACTAGGGAAGTATGCTAAAGCATCTTTTCCCGGGAGTAAAAATAGAGCAGAAGGCATATTGGGATTGATACACTCAAATATCTGTGGTCCAATGTCCACAAGAGCTCTTAGTGGTGGTGAATACTTTATCACCTTTATTGATGATCACTCCAAAAAAACCTGAATCTATTTCTTAAAGACCAAGGATGAGGTCTTCGATCAATTCAGAGAGTTTAAGGCTCTCATTGAGAAAATGATAGGGATAAAGATAAAGGTATTGCATTCAGATAATGGTGGATAATATACGGACAAAGACTTCATAATTTTTTGCACAAAGGAGGGCATCAAAAGAGAATGGATAACTCCCTATAATCCGGAGTAGAATGGAGATGTAGAGCGTAAGAATAGAACTATTTTTGGAGTGGAAAAGGCTATGTTTTATGATTAGGTTCTACCTAATTTCTTATGTGAAAAATCTTACAACACAACAGTGTATATCCATAATAAAACTCCTCACAGAGCATTGGGAAGAAAATGCCCGAAGGAGTCTTCACAGGGAAGAAGTCGGAAGTCAATCATCTTAGGATATTTGGAAGCATGGCATATTGTCACATTCCAAACTAGAACTGCAGTAAATTGGATCAGATTGCAGAAAAGGGGTACCTCGTAGGATATAACGAGACCTCAAAGGAATACAAAATCGACATTTCTAGCAGAAAGAAGATTGTAGTGAGACAGGATGCGAAGTTCATGGAGGTAGAGCTTTGAGGAAATCTCAAGAGATTCTAGAAAAGGGTCAGTTAGTTGATGTTCCATTAGTCTAGTGGAAATAGGGGAAGAATGGAGGATAGGTAGGAGAACAGACACTTGGATTGAGTATAGTGACCAATACCAGTATTTCTTAGATGAAGGAGATCCAGATAGTTCTCAGCAGATGGAATGATAGGATCAGGAGGAGGAGTTGATTGAGCCTCCCACCACTAGTGGTAGAATCAACAGGGAAGTAAGACAAACACTAAGGGACACAAAGGAGTTTATTGGAGCTACTAGAACTGAGAAGAGGCAACATAGACAACCTGACAAGTACTAGGCCTTGGTAGCACAAGTTGAAGAACCCTCTAGTTTTCAGGAAGTCGTTCAACACCAAGTTTGGGTGAATGCCATGGTAGAAGAGTATAGTTCTATCACGACGAATGACATATGAGAAGTAGTACCTAGACCAGAGGATAGATCAGTTGTAGGATCAAGAGGATCTACAAGATCAAGTATGCTATAGATGGGAGCGTAGAGAAGTACAAGGCTAGGTTCGTGGCAAAAGGGTATGCATAGAAAGAAGGAATAGACTATGAAGAGACCTTCGCCCTAATAGCCTGATATACCTCTTTTTGATTCATTATATCCCTAGAAACTCAAATAGGATGGGAGATTCACCAGATGGATGTTAAAACAACATTCTTGAACAGGGTAATAGAATACGAGGTTTGTATAGAACAACTCAAAGGCTTCGAAACTCATGAAAAGAGAACTCATGTATGCAAATTAAAGAAATCCCTTTATGGGCTCAAGCAGGCATCCAGAGCATGGTATGGTCGGATTGATAGTTACTTGCAGTAGTTAGGATTCGTTAAGAGTGAGGTTGATCCCAATATCTACTATTTAATGGTAGATAATTGATCTAAAATCACCCATAGATGACCTCAGAGAAATAATAAAGGTATTATAGACTCAAGTGCTGGGATGTGCCTATGTTATTTTATGCAACAGATCGATACGATTGCGAAATACACAGACACTGAAACAATAAGAGAAACACAGTAACCAAACACATAAACCACAACAAGCTTAATAAGGAGTTCACCCAATCCTCCTAGGCTACATCTCCTGGTCCAGCCTTTAGTGGTGGCCTTTATATTGTGTCTTAAAGCAGAGCTTTTACAATAGTGAGCTCAAATTGAGTCTCACGTAACAGATGATGATCAGTAGGATTGTACTTGGATTCCCCAAGTATCTAGAGTACACAGACTCCCCTTATTGAATCTCGACCTCAACTGGTCTCAGTGGTATGAGTCCAATTTGGTACTCAATACCTAACAGGTATACACAGAGGAGTTGCTTGAACCTATCAAACCTTCTCTAGAGTTTAGAGACTCTCGGACTCTCTCTGTCTCTTTTTGCTCGATGTTGCCTTTGCTCTATAGGTTAGCTCGACTTCTCTGTTCTCTGCCATTCACTTCTTTCTTGCCTTTCGGATTTCTACTTCTCTTTTTCTGCTCCCTCTTTTTCTTCTCTCTTTACTCTCTATCTCTTCGTGGCTTAAAGCCAATATGCTCTCTGACTGCTCGTTTCCTCTTCCTGGCTCTCTGGATCTCTTGCCTTTGTCTGCTTGAATTCCCTTTCTTTGCGTCATCATCACTGCGTAACACTTCTCAGAGAGATGGCCACTTGTTTCCTCATGAACTGAGTGTTAATTCTCTTTGAATGGTCATTATTTCCATTGCTCCAATATTGTCCACAAAACTGATTCCTCTGCTAGCTCAGCGGTCATGCCGAACCTGAAATCTTATATGACTCAGCCTATTTCCCTGTTGAATCTGCTCATCCATTGGATCATTTCTCCGTTTTTGATCTAGAGACTCCAAATCCTACGGTCTCCGTCCATATCGCGCGGGTAAGTAGCATGACCTTTACCTATGCGATGTGAGCAGTTTTCTCTCTCATCCGCCGGACGTGTGTCACCTAGTGTATGCCATCACACAGGACTCAGTTGAACCCACTTACCGCTTGAAGCCCTTCCAATATCTTGTCAGTTTTAGTGCGGAACCCGCCTTCTGACAGAATCGGCGATTTCCGTACAGTTTTATGCTTTTCCTCATGACCGAGTGCTTGGGGCTTTCCTTCATTGAGGGGGACACCCTGCGATACGTGATTAGAAACTTCCTTTTTTTTTTGGATTTGACCTCCCATTTGTTAATTTGTGCTAGTGCGTGCTCACCATGGGCCAATTGTCTGCGGTTTGACCGAGGGTCCTTGTTGTTCCATGCTGACCACAAATTGCCATTGTTCAAAGGTTATTTCTGGTAAGCTTCGACATCCATAATACTTTGAAACTTCGGTGTGAGTTTTGTAGAGTTCAGGGAACTTTAAGAGTGTTTAAGGATCTATTTTGGATCACGACCTTCCCACTGAAAAAGCTTTTGGACCACCAAAAGTTGGTTTTCAAGCATCGACTAAGTGAGGGTAAAGTTGTCTCACTTGTCCAATCTCTATCCACTTTGCACTACTTGGCTTTGGACCCTTGAGTCCAATTCTGAGGTACTCAACATCTCCCCTGTGCGTCGTCCTCACCTTCCTATCCAGAACTATGTCTTCCTACAATTCATTGAGATATTCAGGTAACAGATCATCAATAGAAGGCAATTGACTCAGCTCTTTGGGATCTTCAATTAATGAAGGTTCAAATAGTCTCAAGCTGTCTGCATTAACGACTGAGTAGATGTGCATGTAAGGTGGTAAATCAAGTCAAAAAGCATTCTCACCAATTTTCTCAAGTATCTTGAAAGGTCCATACCTTATTGGCTTTATCTTTTTACCTTCACCTTGCATTCTATCTTTGCTGATGTACAACCAGACTTGATCACCAACTTGCAAACTATGCTCAATCTGATGCTTGTCATGCCTTGCCTTGTACTTGGCTTGGATCCTTTCCAGTTGTTCCTGTACTTCCTAGTGAATCTCTTGGATTTGATCAATGAACTTGGTTGCCTTGTCCATATTACCGTGTCCCTCAACTACTATGTCTTTACCAAAGACAAAATCCAAGGGAGACCTTGGTGTGAAACCAAAACAGGTCTCAAAAGGAGATCTCTGTGTAGAAGAATGTTTTGGTCGGTTGTAAGCATGTTGCACATAACACAAATGTTCATCCCAGAGTTTGGGATGCTTGCTGCAATATCCTCTAAGCAACTAGATCACTGTCATGTTAACAACTTTTGTCTCGCCATCTATCTATGGATGAAAGGATGTGCTTTTCTTTAGTTTGGTGTCCATCTGTTCCCACAGACTCGACCAAAAATCCACAACAAATCGGGTGTCTCGGTTAGATAAAATGGAAGTGGGTAATCCAAAATGAACCCACACATGTTGAAAGAACAACTTTGCAGTTTGTTTAGTTGTGATCTGTTTATTACAAGGTATCAAAATACACATTTTGCTGAACCTATCCACGACAACATATAAATAGTCATGACCTTTCCTAAATTTAGGCAGTCCTCCAACAAAGTCCATGGAAACACTTTCCCAAGGATGAGAAGGAATTGGTAGTGGAGTGTACAAGCCTAGTTTTCTATTCTTGGGCTTGCTTTTAGCACACATGGTACACCCTCTTACATATCTAGTAACTGTCTCATTCATTTTTGGCCAATAAAAAAATCTTTGCAGCTGTGCAACCGTTTTACTTACCCCAAAGTGACTTGATATTAGAGAAGTGTGTGCTTCTTGAATTATCTTTACTCTTTCAGTTTGTGGAATGCATAGCTTCCCACAATGATGCAAGAGTTGGTCCTTAATATGATAATCCAATTCTTCTACTCGTTTGCCTTGAATTAAAGTTGCATATACATCTTTGAAATCTATATCTTGAGCATATTGTTCAATGTAACTCTCATGCAATACTGAGTTATGCTTAAGTCTGCAACTTTATTGTGTATGCCCTTTTTATATCTAATGACTAAATGAAGTTGTTGTAGAAAACCCATCCATCTATAATGTCTTGATTGCTGCAACTTAGTTTCAGAGTGTAGATATTGAAGTGGTTGATGATCAATATGTATAACTGTCTCTTTTCCCATTAAGTAATGTTTCCACTTTTTCACACTCTACACTAATGCATACAATTCTTTATCATATTTGGGATAGTTAACAACTGCAGAATTAAATGTATCAGAATGATAACATATGGGTTTATGTGCTATATCAACACTGCTCCCATGGCATAGTCACTGGCATCTGTTTGGATCTCAAATGGTCTTTGAAGATAAGGCAGTGCTAGTACTGGTGCTGTACTAATCTTTTCTTTCAAGGTGTCGAAGGCTTTCTGCTATTTGCCTCCCCACTGAAACACCTTGTTCAATCCTCTTAAAGCATGTAAGGGAGTTGCAATTAAGGAAAAGTTAGAAATGAACTTTCTCCAATATTGTGCTGCTCCCATGAAGCTTCTAACTTCTATAGCAGATTTGGATTTAGGCGAGTTTACAATCACTGCCACCTTAGAGGGATCTATCTTCAATTCACCACCCCCTACTATATGTCCCAAATAATTCAAAGATGTTTTGCCAAATTCACATTTTGAGAGTTTAACATAATTTTTTTCTCTTTTCAAAACACTAGGTGTCTTCTTAACATGCTTAACTGTTCTTCCATGTTTGCTAAATATAGGATGTCATCAGTATACAATACAAATAGAAGAAAAGGTCTGAGTATCATTCATTATGTCATGAAATTGAAGGAGCATTAGTTAAGACAAAAGGCATAACCAGCCACTCATACAATCCCTGCTTTGTTTTGAAAGCAGTCTTCCATGCATCTTGTTCTGCAACTTTGACCTGATGATATCCACTATGCAAGTCTAACTTGGAAAAATAAACAACTTGCTTTAAATGATCTAATAGATCATCTATGCGAGGAAGGGGATAACGATTTTTTATTGTTATCTTATTTAGTGCTCAGTAATCAATGCACATTCTCCACGAGCCATCTTTCTTTTTCACCAAAACGATTGGAGACCCACATGGTGATGTGCTAGATCTGATGAACCCCTTCTCGAGCAACTCCTGCACCTACTTCTTGATTTCTGCGTTCTCTAAGACAACCTGTACATTCTGATGTTAGGCAATGGAGCATCTTGCTACAAATTAATGTCATGCACTATTTCCCTTTTGGGTGGCAGACCTTTAGGTTCTTGAAACAAGATATCATATTCTGAAACAAATTTTTCTAAATCAGCTTGTTGTTTAGCATCACATCCCTCAAATACATTGGTTTTATCAGGTTTCTTTTTCTTTACAACCCAGTAAAAATTGTTTGCATTATTTTACAATTCGTTTCATCTGCCTTGAGTTTATGAGAGTATAATTATTCTTGAGCTTATGAGCTCTTACAATATATTTGATTCCATATTTAACAAGTAGATACTTGTTCTCAGCTCTATAGAAAATGGATTTTCTATCATACAAGTAAGGACTTCCTAAAAAAATTTCACATACTTCATCTACAAATGTTGACCCAAAAGAAAACTTAAGCTTACATTGTCTAGTCACTTGTAGTTGTGGTTTATCACTTAACCAACCTAATGGGTATGGTTTCTTATGAGGTGTAGTCAGTAATCCCAACTTCTTTACGATTGCTTCAGAAATTAAATTTACTTGTGAGCCACTATCAAATAAAGTATCAATATTTTGATGCTTGGAAATAACTCAAATATGGGAAAAATCGTGTCTTTTTCTCTCATTTTCTTCATTATTAGTAGATTGTGTAGAATTACTAGTAGATGCTTTAGAATTTTTACCTTTTATACCTGTGGCTGCAATTGTTGTTTCATCTCCTGAGTCTGACCCAAAATATTTATGAATAGCTGCAGTAGTCTTCTTCTTCTTGCCCTCGAACTTCTTAGGTCTCGGCTCCGGATGTAGGATCCAACAGTGCTAATCATCATGCCCAACCTTCTTACAGTGAGTGCATGAAGACTTGATTTTCTGTGCAATGTTGGCCTTCCTCTCTTTCCAATTATGTTTTCTTTTCTCCTTATTCTTGCTTGCAATGGTCTTGGATTATCCCCCAACTTCTGGGTTCCCATTCTTTCCTCTAGCTTCTAGATGCATAGCTTGAACAAATACTTCATCTATACTAGTGGGATTAAACACGAGGATAGTGTGCCTCATGTAGCTTTGTAGACCACCTATGTACTTCAACAGAGTCTCAGGTGAGTCTAATGAAATTCCTAGAATCAAAGCTCCTTTCCTAAATTCTTGGGTGTAACCTTGTACACTTTTCCCTTTCAATTGGAAAAGAGTTTGCCAGCTCATCATGGCTTGATGCATGTAAGCTAGTAGATAGAATTGCTTTTTTATTGCAGAAACAAATTCACTCCAGACAGAAAGAATCTTACCATGTTTCTTCATGTCATCTTGTGTCCTGCCTTCCCACCATACCAAAGCAATGCCTCCGAGGCGTAGGCTGGCCAATTGAATCTTACTCTTGTCTGAGTCGATACTTTGCACTCTACAATAAACATCAATTTCTCTGATCCAATTATCCAGCTTCTCTGCATTCAACTCTCCTTCATATATTGGTAAATCAAATTTAACATCTAATTTGATCAAAGATGTCTTCTTTTTATGTTCAGGGCTATTAGGACGTGTGAGAAAGTTTTATTCTTTCCCTTTGCCTTTTGAGTGGTCATGGAGGAGAGACTCTTTTTCTCCTTTATCTTGTTTGGAGCCTGATGAATCTTCATCTTTATGTTTTCTAAAGTCCCTATACATTTCCTCTACCATGGACCTCATGGCCAGGAAACTATCTATAAATTGGGGGTTTTGTTCCAAGGGGCTTTCTTCTGACATTTTCTTCTGAGGATAGACTCTTCCAATTTCTGGGTTAGTTTCGACCAACTCTCCTTCTCCTAATTTAAGCTTTGATCTAGTTAGCATTCAACAACAAAATTCAGCACAAGCTTGTCTAACTTTAACAACCACGAGCTCTGATACCACTTGATCTGAAATCACCCGTAGATGACCTCAGAGAAATAATGAAGGTATTACAGACTCAAGTGTTGGGGTGTGCCTATGTTATTTTATGCAATAGATTGATAAGATTGCAAAATACACAGACATTGAAACAGTAAGAGAAACATAGTAAGTAAACACATAAACCACAACAAGATTAATAAGGATTTCACCCAATCCTCCTGGGCTACGTCTCCTGGTCCAGCCTTTAGTGGTGGCCTTTATATTGTGTTTTAAAGCATAGTTTTTACAATAGTGAGCTAAAATTGAGTCTCACAGAATAGATGATGATCACTAGGATTGTACTTGGATTCCCAAATTCTCTAGAGTACACAGACTCCCCTTACTGAATCTCGACCTCAATTGGTCTCAGTGGTATCAGTCCAATTTGGTACTCAATACCTGATAGGTATACATAGAGGAGTTGCTTGAATCTCTCAAGCCTTCTCTGGAGTTCACAGACTCTCGGACTCCCTTTGTCTCTATCTGCTTGATGTTGCCTTTTCTCTACAGGTCAGCTTGGCTTCTCTGTTCTCTGCAGTTCTGTTGGGTATTGGATAATCCAGACACCCCTTGTGTTTCGTGACATGGACTAACCGCCTCTTGAGGATCCGTTAACTTTGGCGATGCATCTGTTTACTAACACCTGTGGGTTTTGGTGTAATGGCAATCGTGATCCCAACAAGTGGTATCAGAGCCAAAGGTCTCAAGTTCCAATCACACCTGGCTCGCGCTGGGGGGGAGATTGTTGGGCATTGGATAATCCAGCACTCCCCATGTGTTTCGTGACATGGACTAACCACCTCTTGAGGATCCGTTAACTCTGGCGATGCGTCTGTTTACTAACACCTGCGGGTTTTGGTGTAATGGCAATCGTGATCCCAACAAGTTCACTTCTTTCTTTCCTTTCAGCCTTCTTCTTCTCTTTTTCTGCTCCCTCTTTTTCTGCTCTCTTTACTCTCTGTCTGTTCGTGGCTTAAAGCCAATCTACTCTCTGACTACTCATTTCCTCTTCTAGGCTCTCTGGATCTCCTACCTCTGTCCGCTTGAATTCCCCTACTCTGCATCATCATCACTGTGTAATGCTTCTCAGAGAGGTGGCCACTTGTTTCCTCACGAACTAAGTGTCAGTTCTCTTTGAATGGTCATTATTTCTGTTACTCCAAGATTGCCCGGGAAACTGATTCCTTTGCCAGCTCAGCGATCATGCCGGACCTCAAACCTTATATGACTCAGCCTATTTCCCCGTCAAATCCGGTCATCCATCGGATCATTTCTCTGCCATTTATTTGGAGCCTCCAGATCCTACGGTCTTCATCCATATCGCACGGGTAAGTAGCATGACCTTTACCTGCATGATGTGAGCGGTTTTCTCTCTCATCTGTCGGACGCGTGTCACCCAGTGTATGGCATCGTGCAAGACTTGGTCAAACCCGCCTACTGCTTGAAGTCCTTTCGATATCCTATCGGTTTTAGCGTGGGACCCACCTTCTGACGGAATCGACGATTTCCGTACATTTTTATGCTTTTCCTCGTGACCGAGCGCTTGGGGATTTCCTTCATAAACTACCTCTATTTTTGGATTTGACCTCCTATTTGTCAATTTGTGCCAGTGCACAGTCACCATAGGCCAATGGTCTGCACACTTTGACCGAAGGTCCTCGTTGTTTCGTGCTAACCACAAATTGCCATTGTTTAGAGGTTATTTCTAATAAGCTTCGACATCCATAATACTTTGAAACTTCAGTATGAGTTTTACAAAGTTCAGGGAACTTTAAGAGTGTTTAAGGATCCAATTTGGATCAATAATGAGCCACTTATTCTAGTATCATATAGACTCATTCAAGACTGCAAGAAGAATCTCCAAGTAGAATTCGACATGAAGGATATGGGGTTGATGCATTATTTTCTAGGATTGGAAGTTTGGAAGAAGAATGGGAAGATCTTCCTTGGGCAAGGAAGATATGCTACAAAGATTTTGAAGAGATTCAGAATGTAGTATTGTCGACCCATGACTACATCCATGATCACGAACTGGAAGAAAATAGATGCATAAGGAGACAAGGAGGAGGACCCCATCTTGTACAGTCAACTCATTGTGTCACTCATGTATCTGGTCAACACTAGGCCAGATATTTGCTTCATTGTCAACACCCTTAGTCAGTTCATGGTGGAACCGAAAAGGGTGCATTGGGTAGCAGCTAGTCCCATTCTTAGGTATGTGCATGGAAAAATCGTATACGGGTCGAAATACTCCTGAGGAGATGATGTTAGATTGGATGGATTCACAAATGCAAATTGGGCAGGTAGTTCAGTAGATCGGAAAAATACATTTGGGTACTGCTTCAGTGTTTAATCAAGAATGATCTCTTGGTGTAGCGGGAAACAAAAGTCAGTATCTCTAAGCTCAGCAGAAGATGAATATATGGCAACAAGCACAACTACCTGTGAAGCTATATGGCTTAGAAAAATGCTTGTGAGTTTGTTCACAAAAAGGATGAACAATGTAAACTTTGAAACAGGAACTCATACTGTTACCCGTTTTGTAGAGATAGCAAAAAAGTTACCCGATTTTGAAAAGGGGCAATGCAGAACACACATTTTTTTAAAGCATAATTTTTGGCACTTTAATTTTTTTTATGTACAATATGTTTTAGAATGTTATTGATTTGCATGTTGATTTTAAAAAGTGGTGATTCTGCATCAGACCCTTTTTTTAAAAGACCTTTTTTTGACTTTAAGTTTTCTAATGTATGAAATGTAAATAATTATTTCTAAATTTACAATTTTTTAAACTTTAAAAATTTTTTATGTCAATTTTTTAACTATATATATAATATATATATATTCTAAGAGACAAAAACATGAAAATGTAAAAAAAAATTATCTCATAAACCAGAAAAAATAAAAATAAAAATAAAAATAATTGAAAAAAAAAAAACTATAAAATTAAGTAACTAAAAATAGAAAAAATTTAAAAAGCATTAACAAAAAACTACAAAAAAAATAAAAAACAAACTAGATTAGAAAAAAGTAGAAAATAGCCCCAAGGGTTAGCTCAACCGGTCAAAGCAGTGCCTCACCATACAGGAGGTCACAGGGTCAATTCTACCCAAAAGCCCTTTGGGTCAGGCTAGTACATAGGCCGTGGGGATGTGATCCCCCTTTGGGGTCGAGCTGCCCATAATTACTGTGGACGTAGTGGCTACCCAATGACCAAGGGTAACCGTGAACCACCGGGAAATAAATAAATAAAATCTAAAAAACTATTAAAATCAAAATTAAAAACATAAAAAAAACCAAAATATAATTTAAGAAAAGAAATATATATAATATATATATATATATATTATATATAATATATATATATATAATTATATATTGGATTAAAAAAAATAAAAATTAGAAAAAAAAAACATGAATTTTCAACTTTAAAATCATAATATTGCGATTTAAAAAAAAACAAAAATACATTTAAAAATTTAAAACGTATATTTTTTAATAAATAAAAACTTCAAAAAAAAAAAACAACAGACAACATTTATTTTCTGTTTAAAAAAAAAAATCAACCTTAAAATAAACAAAATAGTAATTTTGAGTAAAAATAAAACATTTCCATCAATATTTTAAAAATCGAAAGATTAAAAAAAAATTTATACATTTTAAAAATTTAAATATTGTATATTATAATTAAAAATATTAAAATATAATTAAACAATTAACATTATTATCCGGATTTATTTTTTCATTTAAAAAATAAAAAATAAAATAAAAAAATTATCGGCCATTGCCCGTCCACCAGTGGGGGCGCGGCCCTGAACGACAGAGCTGCGTGAATCAGACAACCACCGCTTGCCCGCCCGTGGGGGCGCAACCCTGGGTGGTGGAGCTACGTGAACCAGACAACCACCATTCGACCACTCGTGGGGGTGCAGCCCTAGGCAGCGAAGCTGCGTGAATCAAACAGCCATCGCTCGACCTCTTGTGGGGGCGCGACCCTCACATGCAGGTTCGCTACCCAGGGCCATGCCCCCATGGGCGGCCGGGCAGTGGTTGTTCGATTCACGTAGCTTCGTCGCCTAGGGTCGTGCCCCCACAGGCAGCTGGGCGATGGTTGTTTGATTCATGTAGCTCCGTGCCCAAGGCTGCACCCCTAGGGGTGGCAGAGTGATGGCCGATAAACTTTTTTTATTTTTAAATAAAAAATAAATTTCGATAATAATGT
>APFE030278865.1:171039-197329 GCA_000404065.3 Pinus taeda
ATGTTTTCGGGAGTCATGATAAAATCTTTTACACCATTATTTCAAAATGTTGAAAATTTACTCTAAAAATAAATAAATTATTATTCCATCATTAACATTTTTCATTTTGAGGGTGTTTTTTGCACAAAAAATTGGTTTTCCCTGTCATTTTAAAACATGTTGAAAATTTGTCATAGAAAGAAAAGAGTGTTATTGCAACATGAACACTTTTCATTTTGAAGGCTTTTTCACAATTTTTGCACAAAAAAAATTGTTTTCACTACCATTTTTAAAATATGTTGAAAATTTACCCTAGAAAAAAATTATTATTCCTGCATCGACACTTTTCATTTTGAGGGGTTTTTTTGCACAATTTTTGCACAAAAAAGTTGTTTTCACTACCATTTTTAAAACATGTTGAAAGTTTACCCTAGAAAAAAAAGTGTGATTCCAGCATCAACGCTTTTCGTTCTTAGCATTGTTTTTCATCTTTTTGGGGTATTTTTTTTGCTAGAGTTCTTGTTTTGAATTTATAGTTCCCATTTCAAAGTTTACATTGTTGATGGAAGTGACCAAGATTTACTATGATAATCAGAGTTGTATCAAACTCTCTGAGAATCCAGTATTTCATGATCTGATGAAACATATTGATTTCAGATGTCACTTTATCAGAGACTACATTAAACACGGGGAAGTACAACTGCAGTATGTCCCCACAGGAGATCCGGTAGTAGACGTACTCACAAAGGCTCTAGGAAGAGCTATGTTCATTAAGTTTAGAGACAAGATGGGTATGGTAGAGAATCCGTTTTAGTAGCAGAAACAAGTGATTTCTTAGTTACAGTGACAAAAGATGAGAGGGATTTGCAGTACAGATGCAGTGTTATAAATCTGACTTGAAAATATACAAGAATACAAATATACCGAAGAAATAACAAGAATTGAATATAGAAATGCTTCACTTTATTAATCAAACCCTTAAGGTAGGGCAACACCATACATTTACTCCTTAAGGAAAGAGAACACTTCACAAGCCATATGCATGTTCATACAATAATCATTGACATCTCTCAATGGGTAGTCTCTAGCCTCTATATAGGCCTCATACATACAATACCATGGGTCATTACCATGGTTCCCTCAATACCATCTATCTAATACAATGGGCTTATTACATTATTGCTAACTACTTGTGGTATGTTACATGATCTGGGTTAACCACTTTATTTATTACTATGGCCCATTCCATAATTACATTATTCCCTTGGGTACCTCCCACTGTACCCCATAATATCCCCCTAGGTATACTACATTTCACCCTCCTTAAACATGTTTCATCCCCGAAACATAAGAAGAACACAAATAATAAGATCTACTCAAAATAGTAGTCCACTGGTACCATGCGTGTGCATTTAGCCATCCAATAGAAAGGTGAACCCTCGATCTAGCTGGTGGCTCGCTCGCTTGAGATGGAAGTTGATCCTAGCGGCTCTTCTGTGTTGATGTGTAACAAGTGGATCGTCTCCCCTCACTATTTTGCATGAGGGGATTTTTGTCCCTATGGCTAATTTGTTGCCATCGTGTTGGTTTTTTTCTTGCGGGGTGATATGGGTGGTAATATGCTAAAGTTTTAACCAACGGTGTATCTTTCTTTAATTCACCACCTAATGGAGCCTGATTGGTATTTGGTACATGTTGTGGCATTTTCTATGGTTGCTTATCTTCCAATATTACTTCAACCATGGATTCCTCATCTGATGTATCCGTACCTGTCACATTTTCTACTTCAACCTCCTTGGACTCTACCTGTATTTCTCGTACCTGGTTTGATGTTTGTGTTTGGTTGTCGACTATCAAGGGATCATCATCTAATGTGTCAGTACCTGGAACATATTTGGTTTCAGCCTCCATGGACTCTACCTGTTTATTGATGGAAATATCCTATAATGTAATTTTCTTTTTTTTATAACAGAGCTTCAAAAATTTCTTTTGCACATTAATATTGATAGTACCCACAGATTCCATCCAAGGGTATTCCAAAACAACATCCACATTAGCCATACCTGAAGCATAAAAATCACGATGCAATACATACTTGTCCATAGAAATCTTCAAATCTTTATAAACTTGAACATCCTCATTATCAATCTGTGTGGTTTCAATGTGTTTTGCTGGAACTTGCTATTTTTTTGTCAAAATAACACTTATAAGATTTTGCTTGCAACTAGGATTTATAGGCACAATGATCTTATCTTTCTAAATATATCCATGAACCTATAATAATGAGATACCATCAGAAAATAGCCCCTTATGAGTCTCATTCACTTGTTTTCTAGCATGAGACCATTTTTCTAAAAGGATTTATTCTATTTTTCATGAGGAAGTCGCAAAACTGAATTGTCAAGTGAGTACCACCATTTAGCAACTTCATCTTTTATATTAAATAGTAGGCAACTTGGCCAAAAAAATTTGCATCGAGACTTGTGATATTTTATAAATTCTTCAATAGTAGGACCCTTATCGTTCCCTGTAAAAAATTCCTTGCTAGAAGCCATGAAGAGGGTTTTTGAAAAAATTCACTTGGCGAAAAATTGAAATGGCTACAATTTAGTCAATATTGCTTAGAATCCCTATTATGACCTATTTTCAAAAAAGTAAGAATCATTCTGCATCTTCCCATGTGATAAAACACCTGATCTAGACACTGAAATTTCAGATTCACGCTGCAACTGTACCGCCGTCACAAACATTTCTCGAAAAAGAGCTGGTTTTAAATCAGCGATATCTCCCTCATCTGAACTCCGATTTGACTGAATTTTTTTTTCAAATAGGGTATTTTTTTGCAAAGAACTCAGATCTATAATTATATTTTGCAAATTTTTCACTAGAACATATAGATCTGATCTTCAAACTCGTTGTCCCGAAAAAATGTTTGTGACACCGCTGATTTTTAAATTAGTGATATCTCCCTTATCCAAACTCCGATTCTGTCGTTTGTTTTTCAAATTGGGTAATTTTTTTACAAGAATTTATATATACAATTATATTATAGAAATGTTTCCCTATAACATACAAATCTGATCTGCAAACTTGCCGCCCTGAAAAATGTCTACAACACAACTCATTTTTAAATCAACGATATCTCCCTCATTCGGACTCCGATTCGACCGATTTTCTTTTCAAATTGGGTATTTTTTCGTAAAAAAACCTAGATCTACAATTAGATTCTACAAAATTTTCACCAAAGCGTACAGATTTGATCTACAAAATCATCGTCCCAAAAAGTTCCTCCAAAAATAAAAATAAAAATTCTGCTTTGCCCAAGAAAGTGCTTTGATACCACTTGTTGTAATTCTGACCTGAAAATTTATGAGAATACAAATATATTTAAGAAATAACAATATCTGAATATAGAAATTCTTAACTTTATTAATCAAACCGTTAAGGTAGGGCAACACCATACATTCACTCCTTTGGGAAGGAGAACACTCTACAAGCCATATGCATGTTCATACAATACCATGGGTCATTACCATGGTTCCCTCAATACCATCTATCTAATACAATGGGCTTATTATATTATTGCTAACTACTTGTGGTCCCTTACATGATACAGATTAACCTTTTTATTATTACTATAGAAAATCCCATTATTACATTATTCCCTTGGTTACCTCCCTCTGTACCCCATACTATCCCCCCTAGGTATACTACAGGTAGGGTCAGCAATAGTATAGATGCAACATTTGCACATACATTGGCAGAGAAGAGGAAGGTATTATAGAACAGGGTGACACTTCGGTAGGTTGCATTGCTAGAGCACATTCCTCACTAAGAGGGAGTGTTTATGTTTAGTAGCATAATATGTGATCTAAGTCTCAAATTTTATAGGGAGGCTTAGAAACATGTATTCCACAATACCCAGAAATCATTTTGGGAAATTTTACCCAAAGACAGTTTTATTAAATAATTAATTATTTTAAATGAGTGCCTAAGTCTAAACTTAATAAATTAAAGTAATTAAAGGGTAATAATCTAACCGCGAGTGAAACTTTTAGAAGAAGATGAGGATCAAGTCAATATGATCTGAACCATTGATTAGAATCTAATCTAGGTCCTTGAATACTCAACTAGAGGATTATAAGAAAGAGTTCGATGGGAATTTGGAAAACACGTGAAGCAGATACTCAGTTACCTGAGTAAAATCAATTTTGTCACTGGTCAAAGTTTGGCAAGAGGAAATTGATTAAAAGAGAGAGTTTCAAGTGAAGAGGAGAGAGGATATCAACAACAGTCGAGAGGTAGGAGTAGAAGAAGCAGAGCAGAGAAGAGACACCACAGAAGCTATGACGTAGAGGGACAACATAAAAGTTAAGACGTTGGGACTGTGTAGTCCCTACACAGAAGCTGACACAGTGAATGAAAAAGGTGGAAAACGGTGCTCTCCCAAATCAAAATCTCACTAACGAGTGTGAGAACGTTGTCTCTAAAATTCTCACAACAATATCTTTTCTATTCATCTATTTGCATCTTGTCTATCATATTTTTGTTGAATATTAATAAAGAAACCTTCATCTGCTGCACTGATTTTCACACACTGCCTTTTTTGGGGAAAATTGTCAAAAAATAACCGTGTCATTATGATTATCCTTATGCTAGTACTTTTCTTTGCATTTAATAAACAATATTTTAATTGTGAAAGTTGCAGTAGAATTTATTTCAATATTTTTCGTAGAAACATTGTGAATAACTTATTTCTAAATTAATAAGTACAAGAAATAATATCAGTCACTACAATTGTATTTCTATTTTGAAATTTTCACACTCCTTATGTGGGGTTGGAAATGGTTGGACATGTAGTTGAGTGGGAGTGGATAATTGAGATGGATGTGGTTGAGGTTGTGGTTGTGGTGGAGGTGGATGGTAGGGATAACATGGAGTTGGGTATGGAGGATATTAAGGAAAATACTAAGGATATTGTGGATTTCTCCCATAAGGTTATTTCCAACCTTGTTGCCAAGATTGGTTTTGGGTTTGATATGGCTAAGGTTGCCAAGGAAACAGTGTGTTCCAATTACTTTGAGATGGTTGCACATATCTTTGAAATTGTGAATTAGGTTTTGGCATCATACCAGGTTGACTAGGCTGTCATGGTCTTCTTGAAATTGCATAACATAGTTGCTTTAGTGATTGACTTACTCCATTGTCCTCTTGGTAGACTTCCTTCAGCCTTGGTAATGATGGGAAATATTTAATAGCATGTGATTCTGCATGGACAACACAAATATCAACATAATTTTTTTTTCTCTCATCTTGTATTCTTAATATTTCTACTTGTTTTCTTAGATTGTTAAGAATTTATGTTTTAAAGTTATCAAGCAAATTTCCAAGTTCATCTTGACTTACCGATCTTAATGTTGATTTACTTACTCTTTCCCTTCCTCTCTATATGTGCTTGCATATTTCAAAATTTTCTTCAATGATAATTGGTATACATCACCTCTACTCATGAGATTAAGGAGATCAATCTACTCATCTCTAATTGTTCTAAGTAAAAGGGTTTTTAGTGTGTCAGATCCTAAATGATGTAATGTTTCCCTCTTAACATTATACATAAATATCTCTATTAGATCCTCAAGGCTCTCATATTATTTTTGAGTTATTTTAAGGATTTCTTCTTTAAGATAATGATCTTTATATTTTTCTAGAAACATATTTTTGCATATCATTCCATGATATTATTGAATTAGCCCCTAAACTCATGAACCATTTAAAATCTCTATCCTTCAATGTTGCTGGAAACAATCTCAATTTTTGAGTGTTTAGTAAGTAACCATAAGATCTACAAATAATTTCAAATTCAAAGGGATGTTGTAAATACTAGGGTGAGAGGGGGGTAAGGGGTGAATCAGTATTCCTTAGCAATTAGCACTTTTAAATATTTTCAAAGAATTAGCTAATCTTCAATTATTATGAATGTTTATGTAGTAATAATAGTAAATAAAATAACATAGTATGCACAAGAATTTTAGGTGGAAAACCCCCTCTAGGTCAAAAACCAATGAAAAATTTTGTAATAAATTATTTAATATTTAGCCCCAACTTAAATGAAAGAAACAACTTCCTAGAATTATAGAAAAGAATTCTTCTCCAGCTCCCACTGGAAGAATGTCCCAACGCCCTGGTTTCTTCAGTAATAATCTGAATGGATGCCCCAACACCCTAGCGAGCCACAACTTGCCCTAGCACCACCCTATCACCCTGAAGTCTTCACAGGCCCCAACCTATAGGCGACTTCATACATCTACCTAGCACCTCCCTGCCACCCTTTAATGACTTAAATAAGACAAGGCTGTTGATTCCCAAACCAAGGACAACAATCAACGATACAATAAGATGTAAAATGATTTTTTTGTACTTGACCAAATACCCAGTCACTCTATGACCTAAAACCAAAGCATCACATCATCCAAACAGTGGGTCCTATACCTCCCAACACTGCCTCTTCAACTCTAGGCAAAATGACTCTTTCACAAATGCCTCTTTTACAATCTTTACAATGATGACTCTTTTACAAATGACTCTTTTACAACTTTACAATGATGACTCTTTTATTAATGACTCTTTTACAACTTTACAATGATGACTCTTGTCCTTAACAATAATTCACGATATTTGGATGGCTATCATGTCTTCAAGGTTGTCTCTATGTCATTCTTCCTTTGATTTGATACTTTTGCTCTTGAATTATTGCTCGATGTTGTACTTGAATCTTCTTCTACCTACATGCAAAAATTGTTTGGCGAAACCAATCCCAAAACAAAACAAAATAACCTTCAAATTACCTCTGCCTGGAAAACACATGTAAGTGCATAATAATAAATAAATACAAATTAAAATTACAATGTGTACCTAAAGTTTGCTCGTCACTTTTTTTGTTGACTTGTTGCAGCGGTAGAAAAAGCCTCCCACTCTTTATGTAGGCCTGGACTCTATACAAGAGTATATCCATAGCTGACCTAAAGATGTATACAATAAAAAAATGATGACAAACCCTAGACTTGTGATGGAAAAAGTTCTAAGTACAACAACATAGACCATTCTATCAACTATGACAAGGCAAATAACATGAAATTACAACATGATATAGATTTAGCAGACTTGGTGTGGCATCAAGAATATGTAGCATCAAATGTCTAGTATCAAGAATAGGGCATCCAAAGTGTGGTATCAAAACTAACTGTGACGTATAGATACATAGAGATATATCCGAGACCTTGTATATACTTATGTTGTCCTACAAAAACATATGTTAGAGATGATATTCAAAATTCAAATGTAAACACTAATCATACATCTATAGGAGACTTACCCTTGATTCTTGATGTGTGGTCCTTACTGCAGTGATCCTTGAATGCACGCTTTTTATTTCCTTCTAGGAGTTTGATATTGAATCTATTGTACTTATGTAACTTCAGATCTCCAGGGTCTCAAATTGCATCATGTGGTAGCCCTTGGAGTCCTCTTTCAAACCCCACAAGTCTGATCAAGATTGGTTTCTTCAAGAAAGAGTTATGCCCAATCTCCCACGATGACCGGACTATAGACTGGTTCAGTAGAGAGAACTTGTATGAAGTTCCACATGTCACTATTATGACCTTCGAACCTGAAAGAGATACCCAAAAAGCTACAGTCTACCCTACTTTTGTTAATATTTTTGAAATTTGAATCTAATTCTCAGAGGGAACATTACGAAAATTTTCCCAACGTCACATGTTCGATATGGAATTCAGGAGCCTGCAAAAACCCTAAATTTCGTAGATCATATCTTCGAAAATATAGTGAACCAAGATCTGAAATTAGGTCATGAGGTTCATCCCAATTTCATATCAAATGGGTTTTAATTTAAGCTTCTGAAGCTTCGCAACAAAAGATTTATAGCGAAAATGTCATGATGGCCTGTTTGAAGCCACAAAATCCCTACAAGAGGAGGATATGAGGGTCACTATTTATATGAATGTCGTGAGTTGAGGGGATCCTCAACAAGCGAACATTGAAGGGATTTTAGGAGAAAAAGAAACATTATTAATTATTGACTATTCAATGACTACAACCAATTATGAGTGCCATGCCACAACCCCATAGTGTTTTAGCCCACTAATTGGGGTTACTAACTTCAAATATGAATATCTATCAAACCATGAAGAATTACGTGGTGTGTCATATATCAACAGAAACATCTCAACGAGTAAAATCCATCTAGAAGATCCTTGACTCAGAATAGGGTAAGTTGTCAAGTCAAAATGCCCATATAAAACCAGGTAGCCCCTGGTGTTGCTTGGGTTGACATCAATGACAACCACTAATCAACAAGAGAAAGGTTTCTGAATCCTCTGACCTCATACCATGAAAGTTAGGAAGGAAAGATGGGGGGATTTTATTCATAAGAACATTTATATCATTACCTTGAATGGGAAATCCAATATGCTCTTATTCTTTTTCATCATCTCCATCCATTTATTCTACCTTCTCAGTCGCCTCTTCTTCTTCTACCTGCAAAAGTGGACGGTGATGTGGTTCTTACTGTCACACATGATCAAATGGGGGAGTTTGGTGTTGGAGAATTATTTTTTATTAAAAAAAATTTGAATAAGAATGCTAAGGAATGCAATTTTTATGTCTTTGAAATAGAATATGGCTAATGATTTTTTTGTTTTTTTGCAGAAATTAAAAGAAATGAATCAACTAGGGAAGAAAATAATTCATACTTTCACACCTTCCTGGAAATGATGCCAAAAAGTGATGAGTTGCAGTATTGTAACAAGAATGTTGCAACTCCCAATGCTACTAACTTAAATTATCAACCCCGGGTTCATACAAACTTAAGAGGTGTCGACACTATATGTGCATGACACAATGTGTCATTCTTTCGTTGATATAATGTAATGGAGTGAATTTTATGAAATCAAATCCTAAAAGAATTGCAATAATTGAAACATTATTCTACTTGTAGAATGTAAATTAATACTCTAATTACATAATGTGGAATGTTGCTTTGAAAAAGGAAATTTGATCCTTTTAACAATAACGCTTGTAACCGAAGCCTTAAGGAAGCATGAATTCAATAATCAAGTTTACTCTACTTTTCATTGACGATTCACCATCTTTATCACTGTGTTCAAGGAAGCTTAGCTTTAGTAACATAATCTATGTACATTTCATAAGAAAAAAATCATTGTTATTCAAATGTGAAAAATTGTTTTCTAATTCTAATTTCATATTTTGTACTTGTAGTGAAAGAAAGGTGGGTCTAGAGTGGTCTTTGGTATTCCTTAATCATGGATTCAGAGTCTAGGGGTATTTATGAAATCCTAAGTGACAAAAATCAAGCTTTTGGAGTAGATCTGGTCAAGTGTACACATGCTACAAGAGTGCTATAGGAGGTGCTACATGGGACCTTATTTTTCTATAGGAGAAGATAAATTTCTGAATGACCAAGTAAATTAAATGAAAATGGGATGGGGATTTTATTTTTTAATTAATTAGGATTCCTTGGGACTCAATTCCAAGTGGAATCAATCCAAAATACCCCTGTTAACATGTGCTAAAAAATAGTCGAAAATTACTACTCTAAAAACTATAAATTCAAGAACTAGTGAGTTAGTTAAACTACCAAATGCCTAACCTAATCAAGTGAAAATGATATGGGGTCAATTTTTTTATAAATTTATTATTTTTATGACCCAATACAAGTGGAATAAGCTCAAATGAAGCTCATTAACATGTTCTAAAAAATAGCAGAAAATTACTACTATTTTGCTACAAGGGATTTCCACAAATTCTAAATTTGTGAACTAGTAGACCAATCCAAATAGCTCAATGATGAATATGAATTTTCAAAGATTTTCTAAAGATGCATCATGCTTTTAAACCTGTAAGTAACTTTTAAAACAAATCACTTGAATCATTTAACCAATGTAACCTACAACAAAATAAGCATGAATAGTAAATACAGAAATAAAAGGTACAAGTGAAAAATACATTCAAAGAAAATAAATAAATTGCACAAGAGGGCTCTGATTCTCTTGGGATGTCCAATCCCAAGGAAATTCAGAGTCCTATGAAGGAAACCACACTTTAGAAGCTAAAAATGTCACCGGACCTCATTATTTGAATCAATCCAAGTACGTCCTTGCTAGAAATGAAAGTGGTTCTGCTAGATAACAAGTTTTCTCCACAAGAATACTAAAAAAAACATACCCCTAGAGGAAAATTATAATTTGTAATTATAAAAGGTGATGAGGAATCATTATGCTTGAAAGGAGACAACTTTCCCCTCTAAAATCCCTCAAAAAGTGGATCTAGTTCCCAACGCTAGGAATTTGCATTAAATGATAGGGAACACATTCCTAGATTTTCTCAATCACTGGAGATCGAGAATTTTTTAAATAATTTCATGATATCTTGTTTATTTATTATCCAATATTGATCCTCCTATAGCAGGGAGAAAGTCCCTAAATTAGCTCATCTGCCAAATCTTCATAATTTTCCCAATATTCTCACATTATTCTACAAAAATAAATAATATTAGCACAAATATGCAATTATCTCTAAACCTTCCAAATGAACATATTAAACCTAAAAATAGGTCATTTAATGTTGGGAAAAAAATACGTGATGGGGATAACTTGTGGTTAATTAATGGCTATGTAAATTGGCAAAGGCAATTGCAAAGACTTTGGAAAGGCAAAGTGGCATTAATTGGCATTTTATTTATGAAAATAATGGAAATTAGGAGAAAAGGGAGGGGAAAGGTGAAACGCTGCATGTGAGGAGGAAAATGAAAGAAAATAAAGGAAAATGAAGAAAATAGTGGCCTTAATGATAAAAAAAATCTCATGAGGATTAGTTCATGGCTTTTGTTAGTGTAACCTTTTTTCAGTTCAGTTTTGGAGTTCTCACTTTCTACTCTCTCTCAGACTCTTGGACACTTAGAGTTTTCTTGGAGCACTCTTGGAGGAGTGTGGAATAATTTGGACTTGGAGAAAGAAGGTAAAATAAGAGAAGGAAAGCGTAAGAGGACATTAGGATCAACAACTATAGTGGGTTTTTCTTGTAGGTACTAAGTTACATGTATGATTTCCTTGCTAGTTTTGGTATGCATGGCACATGCATGTGGTTTCTCGGCTATGATCTATCATTGGCATGGAGGATTTCCTGATTTGACAATGATTTTTCCTTGCCTTTCCATTTTTTGGATAGCCATGGTGTTGTGGCTTTATTTCCTTTTTTTTTCTATTTTTTTCTCATGTTCATTTCGTTGTGGGTTGAGTTACTAGTTCTTGGAGTCATGGTTGGACAAACACTCTGGAAGCCTTGTAACAGCTTGGGTTGAGTTACTAGTCCTGAAAGCCTTGGTTGGAAAAATGTTCTGGATCCCTTAGTGGGTTGAATTACTAGTCCTTGAAGCCCTAGTTGGACAAACACTCTTAAGCTTGGTAGTAGTTGTGGGTTGAGTTACTAGTGCTGAAAGCCTTGGTTGGAACAAACGCTCTGGAGCCATGGACATATTGGGTAGAGACCGATTTGGTGATGGTTAGTGATTTCCGACCGTGAGGTGGAATCACTAGTTTAGGGTTGAGATGGTTTTTCCTCTAGAAGCCCTAGTTTGATTTTGTTTGATTTGTTTCAAGAGATCCGACATTCATGCTTGGAATATGGCGTGGGGGTGATTGATTGAAAGAGAGATTTGGTTCAGCGCAATATATCGTCGAGTGGTATGTGGAAGTCCCTGACTTGGTTGAATTTTCATATGTTAGTAAGAGCTCCTTTTCTTTTTTACTTTCATGAGTAAATGTGCTTGATATTATGTGGCTTTAATGGTTCTTTCCTCATTGATATATCTCTGGTTATTTGTTGGTTGTAAGTATGTTTTATGACAATTATGATGTATGTATCTTATCATGTTTTGGTTATTATATGAAATGTTAGTGAATGAATGAACTAATAGATAAAAATGTAGCTATTTTGAGGAGACATCAATCCTCTTTGACGATTCTCAAATAAGTATGAGACTCATATGCTCAGATTTGTTGTTGTGACCTGTACATTACATGTTTGTGATATGTTTAACGAAATGCCTTTAATGGCTAGTAAGGGTCAAATCAAGTCCTTGTTCAAGTTTTTGCATTAGTACCTTTGTTCCAATGTTATTTATCATTTCTAGACGTTTCATGAATTTCTGGGTAGTGGTTTGAGTCCTGGCCTGAAAACATGGCATAGAAGTTGGGGTCACTAGCACAAAAATTCCTGAAAAAAGACCACAGTCGCATGGAGGCCTTGTTGTGGGAGCGACTAGAGAGTCCCATTCACATGCATTCCTTGTGATGGGAGTGAATGTGGCTCTAAGGTAATGAAAAGGAAAGTTTCCTCAGGGGTTGGTCACCTAGAAGGGTTGGTTGCCTCGTGAAGGTTCTGTAGGATGTGTGGAAGGTCAGATTGGTCTTGTCATATCGGTTCCACTTGCTTAACTGTAATTTGGGAGTTGAATCATATCATAGTAACTATTTGTCACATGTTTACCCTAGTGGACTGGTTATCTTAGGTAAATATGAGAGGGTGTTACAAGTCCCAAATTGAACCTACACAAAAGGAGCAATTTCCTATTGCCCATCAATATTTGGTAGGTGTTTTTTAGTACAATGTAATAACCCAAATATAATTCATCGATGTTGATGGACTCTCCATGAAAGAGCCAAAACGACATCTTGAATATCCATTTAGAATAGTGAAATAAATCTCATCCATTATTATGCCATGTGGATTATGTTGACAACATCTTTGTATATAGTCCATGTTATCAATAGCGAAAACCTCATTGTGAACTTTGGACATTTCATCATCCTTGTCACATGTTCGTGTCATCTCCCTCAACAATCTATGACATCTCTTTATACAGTGGATGTCATCATATGTATGGATGTAATTTTGGATCAAATATTTTACCCGAGAATTGGAAATTATTGATCGATGAAGGGTTTCACATTGCTATAACACAATCTTCATGAAATTTTCCAAGATTGATGGAAGAAGTAAAGCAAACGAATACCCATATGGAATATTTTAAAGAATATTCCTTTGAAATTCACTCGATCTTGCCAAAATATGAGAAGCACTAACTTTTCCCTTAAATGTTGATGAACATATTAAAGTATAGTACAACAATATTTCAAAAATGTTGAAGAGTAAATTTCATTCCCCTACACATAAAATCAATCATTAATGACAAACGGAATGTATAGGACTACAAGGATATGAAAATATAACTATTGTAATTAAGATTTAATAACTAATTTTAATCCCAAATCCTCATCCTAATGACTAAATTTGACATCCACACAATTATTTTACTTACATTCGAGTGGAAATCACAAGGTCTCTTGTGACTTAAAGTGTTGAGCGAGCAAAGCACTAATCTATGTGAACAATTTTAGTCCAAGTTGAAGCCCCCCAATATTTGGTTTATTAACAACAAGACACTCAAAATCAATAACTTTCTTTGCTCCTTTCCACTACATGATTATTGTCTCAAATTTTCGAGCTAATTATTCATACAATTGAAAATTTTAGGTAAATTTCCTCTAAGAAAGAACCCTATCTAGAAGTTCCTAAAGAAACCACAAGAAAAGGACAAATATTTTCCTTGAACATCTAGTTCCAATACCTTATATGAAGGAGAGGCTTAGTTGATGAAAGGACCAAGACTAGTCATTCATATTCCCATTAGAAAATTGACCACACAAATCCCATATATGGGGATATAGAATTGAGAATTGGTGTAACCATTCAGATCCCATGATGGAATGATTTGTTTGCCAAAATAAAATATATGTAGAATTAACACCCCATAGTGACCTCAATGTCTAAATAGGAGATCACCAGGTTTTCAACTTCATTTGATGTTCTAGGTTACACTTAGCCACAATGAGAGCACCTATTTTTCCTTGCATGAAAGTAATTGAGTGGATTATCAAACACACTAATTGTGAAATCTGTACAAATGTGAATGAAAATGGATAATACATTGGGAATTTCCTTCCTGAAGAAGTCCCTAGATACTATAAATTCCAAGATTTTGAAGAGTTGTTAAACAAAGACTTGTTGTGTATTTTTATCATAAATATGATTTTAGAAAAATCATGGTCACCTATTTGAAAAAATACAAACATGTATTCAATAGGTCTAGAGGTAGATAACCCATTGCTAACTTGGGAGAGCCTTATATGTACCTCACGATATTGCTTTATATGCTTCGTGGGGAAAATGATTGCTCCTAGTTTTCATAGGCATGGCCACCATTCGCATAAAATAATGAAAGAGAAACCAAAATTTTCATCTAAGTTTCATTTCAACTCATTTATAAAATTGTTATTCCATTAGAGAATCAATGATCCAAATCTCATTCTACAAACCATTATATTACAAGATCCAATTATACAAGCACACGATCTACGTTCCATAACATAGATAACCATTTTGGATAGCTCATCCATCTTGTTGCACAGGGAGTCATATATTTTTTGTAGATATCATGGTATTATTATGTAGGTGAAGGTATGATTACTTTCTAATTATTAATAAATGATGCATTGAATGCTAGAAGAAATGTACTTGAAAAATTCCCTATTGCCTTTGATAATTGCTTATGTGCTTCTCTCATATGACCTTCCCTACTTGTCAAATTTTCCCTACGATGGAAAATGCCTTTAGTTGGAGGTGGGGGGAGGAAGGTGGGAGTATTCAATAACTTTTAAAATCTTGGCATTGCTTACATTAAACTTTTATTACCTCCTACAACCTTTTGACTTGTTATGAAATAAAGGTGATTAACATGCAAGAAACTCAACACCTTCATTGGTTTATATAACAATGGATCTTCAAATTCAAATCCACCACTTGGAGGCTATTCTACATGGAATACCTAAAATTGATGATGTAGTATGCAGTTTTTGAAATCATGTTGTTGAATTAGAGTTCCCTCCGCCTATAGAATTATACCCTTTGAACACTAAATTCTTCTTTGTTTATACCTTTATTGATGTTGGGTATATAGATTTGATATGCTTCAACATGGATTGCGTGACTTATTTATAAATGAATCGATAGAAAGAATATCAATGAAGATGATTCCAAGTTCCCACTAAAATAACATATGAAGAGGCTCATTGGTATTAATATTGACATCAAATCATCCTAGTTTACAAATTCAACCAAATTTAATGAATTAGAGGATGCAAAGCCATGTTTGTTGTCATTAATAGTAGTTGTGAAACTAGATATTTTGTTTGAAAAGCAAAGAAAGAGTGGTTTGGTTGCCCTAAATATAGACTTAGCATAAGTAGGTTTATTTGATAGATATTTTCTAAGAAAATATGTAGAGATGGGAAATGAAAAGGCACTAATCACAACCTTCATATTGGAGCCTATCATTCGCCATGATGACAAGTAGTATCTTTCAAGTGTCTTGAAACACCTTAGTTTTAAAATTTTTATGCATGTAGATATTATAAAAATTTAAGAGAATTTCCATAAGGTTAATATGACAGTTGTCCCAACAAAAAATCCGTTTTGCATTTAAACTCTGTGGTATCTTGATTGCAACTCAGTTATTGACAATTCATGGAAAAGTTGAGAATTTCATAATATTTGTTATATTATGCAAGAGTTTTATTCAACTATGCAACTGTAAATCATGATGGACATGAAAGAGAAGTTTCAATAGGTGTTGATGATCCCTAGTGTTGCAAAAGGAATAATGCAACGCCCAAGGCTACCAACTTAAATTATCAACTTGGGGTTTGTACAAACTTAAGAGGTGTTGAAACTATATGTGAAACATACAATGTGTCCTTCTTTCATTCATCTGATGTAATGGAGTCAATGTCATGAAATCAAATCCTAAAATAATTTAAAAAATGGAAACATTATTCTACTTGTAGAATGTAAATTAATACTCTAATTTCAGAATGTGGAATGTTGCTTTGAAAAATGAAATTTGATGTTTTTAACAATAATGCTTGTAACTGAAACCTTAAGGAAGCATGAATTCAAGAATCAAGTCTACTCTACTTTGCATTGATGAATCAACCTTTTTATCGCTATGCTCAAGGAAACTTAGCTTTAGTAACATAACCCATGTACATTCCATAAGAAAACATTCATTGTTATTCAAATATGGAAATCTATCTTCAAATTCTAATTGGAGATTTGTACTTGTAGTGAAGGAAAGGTGGGTCTAGATTGGTATTAGAATTTCTCAATCAGGTACATATATCCTATGGGTCATTATTCAAGCCTAAGAGAAAAGAATCAAGCTTTTGGAGCAAGTCTAGTAAAGTGTACAGATGCTACAAGAGGACTTGTTTTGCTACAGGAGGAGATAACTTTCCGAATTCCAAAGTAAATAAAATGAAAAGGGGATGGGATTTTTTTTTTATTAATTAGGATGTCCTAGGACTCCATTCCAAGTGGAATCACTCCAAAATAACCCTATTAACATGTGCTAAAAATAGTAGATTATTACTACTCCAAAAACTAGAAATTCAAGAACTAGTGAGCTAGGTAACCTACCAAATGCCTAACCTAATCAAGTGAAAATTCTATGTGGTGATATTTTTATTAAATTGATTTTTTTTATGACCCAACAAAAGTGTAATCAAATCAAATGAATCTCATTAATACATTCTAAAAAATAATAAAAAATTACTACCATTTTTCTACAAGGAATTTCAACAAATTCTAAATGTGAACTAGTAGACCAATCCAAGTAGTTCAATGATGAATATGACATTTAAAAGTTGTTATAATGATGCATCATACTTGTGAATCTATAGGTAAACTGCCAAACAACTCACTTCAATCATTTAACCAATGTAACCTACAACAAAAGAATCATGAGTAGGAAATGTAAAAATAAGAGATCCAAGTGAAAAAGACATTCAAAATAAATAAAGAAATTGTGCAAGAGGAATTTGAGGTTCTTGGGATGGCCAACCCCAAGGAAACTTAGAGTCCTGTGATGGAAATCGATATTTATAAGCTAAAAATGGCACCAAACTTCATTATTTGAATTAATCCAAGTACATCCCTGCTATAAATGAAAGTGGACCTGCTAGATAACAAGTTTTCTCCACAAGAGGACTAATAAATAGATGCCCTTAGAGGAGAATTAGGATTTGTACTTATACAAAGTGATGAGTAATAATTCTCCTTGAAATGAGGCAATTTTCCCCTCCAAAATCCCTCAAAATGTGGATCTAGTTACTAACACTAGGAATTTGCATTAAGTGTCAGAGAACGCATTCCTAGAATTTCTCAATTACTCGAGATTCATAATTTTTTCAATAATTTCATAATATATTGTTCATTTATTATCCAATATTGATCCTCCTGTAGTAGGGAGAAAGTCCCTAAATTATCTCATCCTCCAAATCTTCATAATCTACCCAAAATTCTCACAATATTCTACACAAATAAATAATATTAGGCACAAATATGAAATTATCTCTAAACCTTCCTAATGAACATATTAAAACTAAAAATATGTCATCTAATGAAAAAAATAGAGGTTTAATATGTTGAAGGATGGTTAGATGGGCCTTAATTTATGTCTAATTTGGAGGCCCATCATACCCCCCTACTGGAAGTGTTGCTCATCCTTTGAGTAACTTAGTGACCTAATCATGGCTCATTCATGGCCCTAGTGGCCTCCTTAAGATCCCAAGATACCTCAGAAGGAATTTTGGTAGATACTCTCTTGATCCATCCTCTTCGTCATCTTCTCCAGCTTCTTCTTCTATAGATCCATCCTTTTCTCCAAGTTCTAATTAGGCTTGTGTGTGTGTCTTAAGAAAAGTCTCTCTGTTTATGTCCACAAATTTTACCCATGATACAAGTTTTCACAGCACATATGATAATTGACATCCTTGATGAGTTTGTGGACTCCCTCTAATTGAAACCACTCGCTATGATTGTCACTGTGATTTTCCAATGTTTGGAAAACTAATACTCCCAATCTTCTACATGGGTAAAAGAGAAGTTTTATCCATACTGGATTAGAGGAAGGAAAACATCAGAATCAAATTTAAAACAATTCCATTTCCTTTTTAATATTTCTTAACTCAAAAGAAACATTCACATTAATTTTTTAATTCTCCAACTGTTATCATAATTTTGTTACATGATGCATTGTTGAAGGAGTTAGAGGTTTTGCAAGTTTCTTGCCCACAGATGGTAGAGAAAAATGTGTACTTAACCTTCTCTTAGATGTCCCTCTTAAAATATAAGGTTTTAGGCCTTTTTTAGCTCTCTATACTTCCCTATATTACTCTATCTTCTTCCATAGAAAATTTGTTTCTCATGTAGCGCATAGTCTATCTCTCCTGTAGCAACCTTGTTTCTCATGTAGCAATTATGCTCAATCCTATAGCACCTACAAATCAACTATGTATGTCTTGTGCATCACCCTAGGTAGCCCCTAATAGCATCTATCTCGTCCTTTTTTACCTTGATGTGTTTATCCAAATGTTTCTTAGGAATAATTAATTGTGTAAGTGAATTTGAGCCTTGTACTTTTATTTCCTTTTGTGGTAATGGCACAGAGTGATTTGGTGACCTTTCCTTTGCACAAATTTCCTCTTTTAACCATTTTCCCCATTCCTCATAATCATCACCCTTATTAATTTGGTTTTCCATGTTTCATGAGTGAGGGAGTTAGTTGCACTTGACTGGTTGAGGGTGGTCGAGATCGCTGACCCATCCTTAGCTTGTAAAACCTTGTCTCTCATACATTGACAACAAGTGTCTAACCATAATATGCTCAAGATAAGAGGTGAATAATACTACATATTTGCACCTACCTAATGGTTTCTGGAGAGGCATGCATGTTTTTGCTGAGTTTATGATCGATACATGGTTCTCTCGAGGTGCTAATTTCCTTATTTTGCTTGTGCACAGGTCTTCACATGATGTAGTTGACTGATGGAAACTTTCTTGCTTGCCGGTATCTCTCTAGTTTTTGATCTATCGTTGTTGGAGTGGAAGGTTGACCTTACAACTTCCCCTCAGGGATGGCGTGGCTTGAGCAAGCTTTAAGGGTGTCCAACTCTTTATTCTGGAGCAATACAAATCCTTGGATCATGTTTTATAGATGAATCTGTGAAGGCTGGTAAAGGACTATTTTCCTCCTGTAGTCATCATTCCGTTTTTCCCACAATCTCACACTACATTAAGGGACTTTGACAGTTGATAGTGGGTTTTAGGGAAAAGAATAACTTCTTCAGAAGGTGGTGAAAGTTGTGGGAAAGGAAAAAAAAAATATGAAGTCAAAGTCCCTTTTCTGCGTTTTTTCATGTGTGGCTAGAGGTGGAATATTGGTGATGGATTTGGATGAATGGAGTGATGATTGGGGTGAAGGAATTTCAGTGGACCTATACCAACATTTCCCAAGGAAAATAGGATATTTGGGGTTCTTTTTCCAAGTTGATCTCCCTCCTATAGCACTTTTGGTTGCTCGTGTACCATTTCAGGACAATCTCCTGTAGCAAACTTGTTTTATCCAAATATCTCAAAAGGTAGATTGGATTGACCTGAGATTTTTTGAGCATGTTTACATCATCCCTATGCACCTCCTCATAACACATCTTGGAAAATGGATGCACAAATCTTGGGAAAAATAATAAAAAAGGATGTAGGTTATGGAGGCCAATTTCGCGAAAAGTGTGCAGCAAAATTTACTGAAATTCCTTGAGAATATTACCATCATGCATATGCATATCTCCATGAAACAACTCGGCAAATGGATGCATGGTTTTCAAGATATGGTAAAAATAAATTATTCCCTTTGTATTTTGGCCTTCTGTAGCAAAACAAATTCCTCATGTAGCATTTGAGGACAACGAGGAAAATGAATGGGAAAGACTTGGAAATGATGGGGGGATGTTGGAAATGGATGAGGGGGATGGATTGACATGGCCTTGGTCCTGTTGGAGCATCTGAGAAAAGGAGGAGAAATCCCAAGTTTGACTTCCTTTGACTAGGTTTTTGATTAATCTCTTATTTTGGTTCTAAATTGTTCTTGTTGCTTGAAAAGGTTGGAGAGCACCTGCATTCATGAGAGAGAGATACATGTAGAAACAAAAAAAATTCCTTCTAATTTTTCTTTTTTTTTTTCCCTAGGCCTACTAGCTGCCGCAATGAGGTTTTCAACTAGTAGGTCTACCCAGGTGCCTTAAAGGAGGTTTTCACCTAGGATCTTTTCCTTTTTTTCATTTTTCCTTTCCAACCCACTGACCACCTAAAGGAGGTTTTCAATCAGTGAACCAATCTCAGGCACCTCAAGAGAGGTTTTCACCTGAGATTTTATTCTTCTCCTTTTTTTCTCTCATTTTCCATTTTTTTTCCTATCCTACTCTACTTAAAGAAGCAAAATCTCTTTCAGGTGTAGAAATACTTCCAATGGAGCCATGTGATCAAGATGAAATATAAACTCATATTTAGGTTCTAAATACATGCTTTGACATGTACTTGAATTATAGAGACCAAATTCTTTGACTTTGATGATATCAAGCACTGTTGAAGAAGAGAGTGATGCTCCATCTTGTTAAGTTTCTGGAACTGAACCTGAAAACAGCTTTGATGCCATTGGTTCGCTTGCTCATCTGGATCATTATTCATGTATTATTCTACAATGACATTCAAATCTTACTCTTTTTGTTGATTATTCTCTTGAACAGATGGAGGATCTGATATAAACATGAGGGAACTTTCTCAATCTTTGATTATGATGTTTTCTCTTCATCAAGTGCATCCCATGATTCTGTGGTATTCTCATTTGAATTTTATTTTTCTGAATGTTGTCTTTCAATGACATCAAGAGAATCTATTTTTTTTCAATACTCTTTATGAGCTAACATGAATATCATTTAGAGAAAGGAGATGTTTCGGAGTGTTGTACCTCAACATTGCAAGTGGGTTGAGTTGCTTCCTTGTTGATTTCTGGTAGCACCAAATGTGCTCTAAGTATCAAATTTTGTAGGGAGGCTTAGACGCATGTATTCCACAATACCCAAAAATCATTTTGGGAAATTCCACTGTAAAGCTATAACTAGGGTCTCTCACACCTCTAATTATCCCACATTAATAAGTCAATCCGGGAACGTTTTGTTATTGCAAGGAGTAGCTCAATCCGAGGCTATTTGTCCGAGTAATGCTCAGTAGTATAGTGTTCTAATGATTCGAAAGGAAAACAGATGCTAAGCTGAAACTAAACATAACCCAAAAATTCGAATCACACAAGGCAGTTGATCAGTCAAGGGTACGGAAGCAATAACCCATCCCTTTAGAAACTGATGAAGAAATGAAATTAGAGCATGGACTTATAGGTCTGGGAGCTAAGCAGCGTCTAGCTGAGGCTCACTACAGCCTTAGGCCTTCTCTCACACCAAAAACAACAAAGGCAGGTAAATAAAACAGTGGAAAGTAAAATGGAACAACAGTCTGGAAATGGAACAACAATAAATGGAACAGCAGTAATCAAATGGAACAACAGTAATAAAATGGAACAGCAGGAACAACAGTAATCAAATGGAACAACAGTAATAAGGTGGAACAACAATCCTCATTCGTATGTACATGTTCTATACTACTATAGCAATTTGAGAATAATGAATGATATGACTACGTTTTTGAACGAAGTAATATTGCTTTCAAGTCTCACAAATACTATTTCACATGGATCTAATAACGATAACAGTCATACCAACATTCTGTCACAGAGATAACTGAAAGATGAAATTCAAATAGATCCAATTGTACAGTGCAGAAACATGAGATAAAGAAATCATTCAAATATCAATTATAATGAAGTGTAGTATATCACATAAAAGATGTATCAGATTACTTAAATAACATAAATAAACAAACCACATGCAAATCATCGTATAATAATACAAAAGTAAGTGTCCTTCGGAGCCGGGCCCTTAGCTGCCAATGGTACACTACTTGAGGTTACTCCAGACGCGGAGATGAGATGAACACCAAGTCTTTTATATTAATCGCATCAACAAAAGTATACAAAATCAGGTCTCAGCAAGACTCAATGATCACAGTTTGTTCTTGAAACTTTAAAATCATAAAAACAGTCGTCCCTTTGCTCAATGGCGTGGTGCCTTTATATAGCATAAATGACGGAGGTATCTAGACAATCAAAAAGATAAGTTAAAGCAGCGAACCCTCAGGATCAAATATCCTGAGGGATTCGCTAATCGTTCAATTCTTCTCTTTTCCTTCTTGCACTCTCCGACTCGGTATCCCACATTCTTTCCCTGGGCTATTCGGCTCTAATTTTGCTTGATCTCGTCCACATCCAGTTCCCTGCTGGAGGGACAACAATTATTTTCCCTTTGCTCCTTGCTTTTGATTGACAATCCCCTGTTTCCTCGTCTTCCTGCATAGAAAACGTCAATTATCAGCACTTGAGCTTCCTTTGTCTATTTTCGCACATTTTATCAAAATCCTTTATCTTCTTTGAACTCATAATGCAGAAAAGGTTAGAATTATTATTGAAAAACCACTAGATTGCTTGTCAAAAGCATAACTTCCAAGTGCTCCACACACCCCCCTGCTTACCCTATTTCATGTCCTCATGAAAACGTTATAGTTGACATGCAAGGCAGTGAGAGAATAGGTCGGAGAAGGGATCTCGCGAGGAGGCCGACAACCGTGATGAGCAACTAGATGGTCAAAGAACTGATCTATTTGATCTGCAGGCATCTCATATAAGGCCTGATATCTGGGTGCAAGGTGCCAAATAATTGGACTGCGAAATCGATACCCCAACTAGGATGGCCCTCCTCGCAGAATCAGTTCCCCATAGAGACTCAATCGGCTTTCAGCTAGCTCAAAATTCTCATATTTGAAGGGTTCCCTGAGCTGGATGTTTGGGTTAGAGGTCCGGTATCGAAATTTTGCAGCATCGATGGCAAGGCCTTTAATAGTCAAGAAATATTCCAGACTATTTCAGATCAAGTCTTCGTGCATGGGACCTAATATCTCAATGACACCTGGGATCCTCATCAGATTCCTATGCTCTCTCCATAGCATCACTGGGTCTCTAGGTTCAGCTCGTACCCATAAATCTAAGCTATTCTCTTGTCTCTGGAAGGTGTTGTAAGCTTTGAGCCACTTCAACTGATTAACCCCAAATGAGATAAAGGCTTGGAGTTGTATATCACCAACAAAAGGGTCAGGATTTAAATCAGTTTCCTGGTCTAGCACAAGATTGTGCAGGTAAAACTCGCATAATAACCTTTGAATTTTAATTCCATAGTGCTTGCAACAGTCTATAAAGTCATTAACAGTGTTGATGTGGATAGGTGCTCCTGCCCTAACGGCTTTTATTTTTAATCTCAGATATCGTTCAAGCAAAAACAAAGCATAATTTTTAGCAGGGGCCCTACAAGTAAAAACATCATTATATAAGGAACACACGGTGTCCATCTGCTTAACAACACTATCTAATCGATGAGTTACCTTAGCAAGCTTTTCCTGCTCCTTCTGCCATCCTTCAAAGGCCTGGCTCTCAGACTGACTGATGTCTTGAAGTTGCTGTTGGAGCTCTTCGTATCTCTCCTTGGGGACCATCTGTTCTTGCAACTGCTTAGCTTCTTGCTGAGCTTCCTTCATCATTTTATGCAAGGTTCTGGTTTTTGGGTCTTTTTTCCACAAAGCCGTAGAGGATGGAAGTTTAACCTGGACCTTTCTATTACGTTGCTTGGAGTTTAGGACCCGAATTACGCCCGAGGGTGGTGCTTCTGTTTGGACCTCTTTTCTTTCTGTTTTTTTCTTAACGCGAATAAAGGGTTGCTGTGGTCCTTCTGCCATCGGAGCCTCTTGCTGTTCCATTGGAATGTCCATTCGTTCTTCAGGGCCAGATGGAACAGCAGTCTGCCCCTCCACACTATTTGGAACAGCAGTTTGTTCCTCCATGTCATTTGGAACAGCACCCTGTTCCTCATTATTATTTGGAACAGCAGACTGTTCCTCGGCAGTAGGTCTCCTGATGGGGTTTCGACCAGCAAAACAAGTTCTTGTCCTCGGGGTTCTTGCTGTCGTGGTCCTCCTCCTTTTCCCTGCGGTCTTTTGTATTCTCAGACTGGCTTTCAACATTCGAATTTGCTGCCGAAGTCTGGCTATAGTGCCCAGCAACCTCTGCTGCTTCTTTCTTAATTTCTTAATTTCCCTTGTCTTGGCAGAGGGTTTGGTCCTCAAGCTTGCTTCTTCTTCATCTGGGATATCTTCAGGCGTCTTGGGGACAGATGTCCCTGATTGTTTTCTTCCATTTCATTATCATAACCAGGCAGGTTTTCTTCCCCTGCCTTTTCTGCATGCATTTCCTCGGGTAATTCTTCCTCTGCGGGATCGTCAGGGACACCTCCTGTGCTGGAGGGCTGGCAATTCTCCCAATATGGCCAGAAACGCTGCCAATTCCTCTTACCTGGAGGCCTGGCAACGGGCTATTACCTGGCTGTGCTATTTCTTCTTCCTGATTGCCCTGTTCGGTGGCCTCTTCTTCCTCAGAGTGCTCATGTCCTTTGTTGCTCTGTTCGGTGGCCATTTCTTCCTCAGAGTGCTCATGTCCTTTTTCAATTTCTCCTTCCGGTTGGTCAGTCTCAGCCTCTGATTGCTCAGCATTTCCTTTGGAGAGTCCTCCTTCTAGTTCTGGAGGTTCGTCCGCAATTTCGATTGGCTGGGCCGTGGTTCCCTGAATCCTCTCCAGCCTTCCTCGTATCCGAGCCAATCGGGCTGACTTCCTTGGTCTTTCAGGTTGGTTGGGTGTGCCAGCAGGTTCTCTGAGTTCTTCTGGTCGTTCTAGTGTACCGGAGGGTTGTTTCCGTTTTGAAGCAGCATGTCTTTCTGCTGCTGGCTCCTTACGTCTTTCTGAACGTTCCGGTGTGCTGGAGGACTGTTCAAGTTTTGGGGGTGGTACAACCAATCCCACCTCGACTATTTCAATCAATTCCTCCCAAGTGCTTTGCTGTTGGGTGAGACTGTGGCTCACTATCAAACGGATCAGTCCATGGTGGCTGACAACTGCATCTATATGCTGGGCCTTCTTTAGGCTTCGGGCTGCGTCATGTAATAGCGAATTTAAAAGTGCAAGGAGATTCACAGAGCATTTTCCTTTTAAAATAGCCAAAAGTTTTAGGTGACGAGGCCTTACCACATCTTTTCTTCCTTCGCAGGTGATATAACTTTGCACTGTCTTCGCCAGCTCGGTCCAGGGTTCCCCAAGTGTTGCCGATAGAACTCTTTTCCCTTTGACTGTCAAGCTTTGGCCTTCGTCCTGGAAAATTTCCATAGCTTTTTGCAGTCTTTCCTTCTTCAGCGTCCATATGGGTCCAGCAACTGGTAATCCTGAGACTTCTGCGATGATGTCCTCCGTAACCACTATCTGCTTTCCTCCTACTACGGAGTAGTTTTCCTACAAATTCTGCAGGAATTCCAATGCTACTGCTTCGTTTGATTCTTGCAGGCGGTTGAAGTAATTCAACCATCCTACATTTTCCAGGATTTTGCGAGCAGCAGCGGAAACTGTCAGCTTGTGAGGTTCGCTTCGGACCGTCTTTCCGCCCATGATTCTACTCAGAAATGGAACAGTAACTATTTGCGGTATTTGCGACGCAGAGAGGATGATCAATGCCAATTTTTGGAAAGGATCACAGAGCATGCAACGAAAAAAGGATCGTGGACGGCAATCTCCATAGGATGAAATCATCATACCATTAAACCATGCCATTCATTCGTACATTATCTTGCCCGAATGGTGTGTAGCCACGTAATCCCTGCAGTAATGAGGTTACCTCCCCCCCGCGATCTGATAGGCTGCCCCCAGCCGTCAAAGAGAGGAGTAGTAGCTAGTCGAGAGTCAAATCATAAAGTACAGCATATGGAATTATGCCATGTTGTAAAAAAACAACGAAATGCCGAAACCGAGGCAAAAAGGTAGATCGCGTTTTATATAAGAGCCTGCGTGATATAATGAGGAACCGAGGGATTGGACGTATGTCAAATGTACGAAGTCTCCAGTAGTCATTGTCAGTTCCGTTGCCATGATCAGTGGTAATAAATATTCATGCGATATATATATCAGGGTGTGACATATGATTTATGCAAAGGATATAAGAGACAAAAAGATTTAATATCATACCTGTTGGTGTAAATATTACGACTTCGATGCCATTAACAGAGCTCT